>PVJL010009210.1:0-59401 GCA_004026885.1 Lyroderma lyra
TGTGTGTGTGTGTGTGTGTGTGTGTGTGTGTTCCTGGGCTCTGCCTTCCCTGCCTTTGAGGGGCACTGGCAGCGGCCTGCCCTGTCCAGAATACACTCTGCCGGTGTCGCTTAGTAGAGCACACGTCTGAGTCAGTCTCCTTATCATCTCCAGTTAGTGGTCTTCTTTGTCCGTGCTGGGACAAAGGCTCTGAGGAACCACAGGGCTCTGGTGTTCAAACGCAGATTCCTGCATTTAAAGAGCATCCGTGTGGCTCTTTTCCACCAGGGAGCTGGACTGCTAATCGGACACCTCACAGGAGCCATTCGGACTGCAAGGGGTTAACCAGTCTGACAGCCCAGCAGGGTGATGCAGCGGGGCTGGGAACTTAAGCCTGGAGCTCAGCACCTGGATTCTTCCCTGCCAGACGCCCTCCCACCCCCACCCCAGGTCCTTTCCATCACGGGCCAGATTAGAAGAGAATGATGAGCAGAAGTGGTTCTGCACCACTAGTGACAAGGCAGAAACAAGGTCCTCCCCTGAGAACGAGTCTCCTGATGACCTCCAGGGACTAATATCCTGGAGACAGTGGACAGGAGTGCCGTGTGAGGTCCAGACCCCACCTGAGCTATCCGCTGCTGGAGGAAGACCTGGGAGCACCCCAGGTCACAGGGCAGGACACTTTGAACAAGTCCCCGCTGCCTTCAGGGTGTGGCCTGTCAAGTTCTCCCCTGTGGGGACAGGACGTGTGAGTGTGTTCTTTGGTTTGGGACTGCTGGCGACGTGTGCCTTATTTGTGTTGCACTTCACAGAAAAATCAAGCTTGCCCGAATCCATCTGTCCCCTTCATTTGCTTAAGAAAATTGTTTTAAACTCCAAACTCCTCTTGTCTTCCTAAGTATTTGTTTTGCGATATTTGGGGGGGGGGGCGGAAATCTAGTATTTTGAACATGCTGTTTTAAGCCTCAGAAATACAATTAATAACATTGTTGGGAAGTCGGCCAGGTCTGGAAAAGCCACGCGTCCCACCTAGCTGCAAGGGTTTGATGGGCGAGCAGAGGACGGACCAGCAGCAGCGAGGGCCGGGGGAAAGACCTGACGAGCAGGGTAGGAACCTCAAAGAAATAATGAGGTCTCGGGGGAGGTGGAGCTCCGATGTGGGGCACTGACTCCTTCTGCAAAGCTTTCATCAGATGTATTTTTCTTTCTATTGCCTGGGAAAGGTCTGTGTGGGGTCCGGGGGAGGAAAGAAGGAAGTGGGTGGAGGCGTTGCATAAAAATCGGAAGGGAAGGGTGGAGGGCTTTGCGTGGGTTTCAGGTCAGAGTTCCCTCAAAGCACCGTGAGCTATGCACACAGCGCCAGGGCCTGCGAGTGAAGGAATAAACCAGGCTGGAGCCGTGTATTTCCAAGAGTCATTATTGGGGACAATATTGCTTCTGTTTAGCAGCCCCAGCTAAAAGTGGGTGCAAAATAGCACTTTGTACATGAGATCTCTGACTACGAAGCCGTATTTTCTAAGTGTATGAGCTAATAGCTTTACGAACAGGAATATCTGGACTCTAATGTGAATTTCTGGAGCTGGTGGCCTCTAGAAAAGAAATCTGGCAGACCACAGTTCAAATTTTAGATTTGTGTTCTCATAGCAAGATAAAACAATTATTTCTACAGGAGAATGGCAAAATGCTTATGACTGGTTGAACTTGAAGCATGAGTAGTTGATTCTCCCACAGAGATAACTTGAAAATATAAAAACATCCACTTTTGCTATGAGGAAATGACCCCCTCCTCAGCTCTCTCCCTCCTGCTCATTATTATATGTGATTCCCTCATCATTTTGGAAACTACATGTCCCAGGAAGCCTAGGACATCTCCAGCTTATTCTTGCTGTCCTGGTGAACTTAGTAACACCACTACCTTGTTGTCTCGCAAGTGTCCTGGTTTGAATGGAAAACTAGATGGTCTTCCTACTCGGAGAGGACTACCATGTTCTGATGCAGGTGGAGGCCACAGGGTCAGCAGGCCAAGGACAGGCCAGAACAGCCGCCCCAGGGTGAGGCACAGATCACCACCCGGGGCCCTCAGGGGACAGCCTGAACTGAGCTCAACCTGAAAGAGTAAGCCAGGGCTCCCCGAAGGAGTAGGCCAGTGACCCCAAATGCCCAGCATGCCCCTTCCCAGTGAGGTGAGACAGAAGGAAGAAAAGGATCAGTGTCCCCTCCGGAGCCTGAGCACAAAGAGGAGAAACACACCCCGAAGCGGAGATGCCCAACAGGAGAGGGAGGAGGGGCACAGCCAGGACGAAGCCATCTAAGGTCCCGCACTGCTCGTCCAGCTTGCTCCCTTAGCTGCTGGCCTCGCACCATCTGGCATTTACTTTTTTAAAGAAATCAATCCCTTCTTACCATACTTCCACCAAAAAGCAAACCCCGTGCCCTCGACAGAAAGAACGTTTAGGTATTCTGTAAGAGATGCTTTTTCTTCCCATTGTATTCAAGAACCCTTAGATTTTTAAAATAGCAGCAAAGGATGGAAGCAAGAAGAAAACATTTACAATAAAAGAAACTGGGCTCTTCACCCTAATGAGATAAGCAATCAGTGTATGAAGTATAAAAGAGCATTAATAAGCACACACTAATTCAAATCATATAGGTCTCAGCAAATAATAAGAAACAACCAAGAATAATGTAAGAGCATTAACGTTACTCAAAATAAATATATACATTTGTGAAAAACCTCAATTTCAATATTTCTTTCTGGATTTTAGAGAATTTCCCTGAAGATTAAGGGGCAGAAAATTCATTTCAGTCATTTCAAAGCAGGCTGAGAAGCGGTAAATGCACCCACTTAGTAAATAAGCATGTGTAATACCTACCAGACACAACATACTGTTCTTTAAATGATGAGCAAACACACAGCACCAGGGATGTTTAAACCTCATAGAAAACAGAAAAGATATAGGTGTTCTTAAACAATTAACACTGTAATGTTATAACGTACAAAGCTTTCTCACACCCTTTATTGGATCTGGTCTGCTGGACAGCACATTTTATGGGCGAACCAAATTCCAAGAGGTTGAATGAGTCATTCAAGATCAGACAGTGGATTAAGTAACCAAGTTGAGGTTCAAACCTATCGATCCCAGCTAAAAGTTTCTTTGGCAATAGTTCTATTTCTTAAAGGGTCAGCTGCCTAGAGGAAAGTACTTGAGACAAGACTTCAATATGGCAGGAGGCAAAAGAATAAATGAAATGAGGATCCTCGTCACAGGCCACGTTTATTCAGACAAAGTTCTCGAGTTTCTATTTCTTCCTCTGAAAACCGTGGAACCCCGGTGCTCGTCGTTGGTTGGTTCCAGGAGGCGCGATGAATACCAAACAAATGACAAGTACCGGGACCAGATTTTCACGTCAAAACACGACGAGCACCAAATCGGACGAGTTTCAAAGCAGTTGAGTACCAAGATATGACTGTACATTAAATAGATATAACACTCCATGACTTACATCCCTCATCATATCCCACAATGGAGTACTCTTAAAAACTCAAATAGACATGCAAAGTTTTATTCCCATTTAAAACTAGATATAATTAATGACTTGAATAGTTAACTGTAACTAAAGAAAGCATTTTTCTAAGGAAAAACATGGCAGATCAGGAGCAGGAGGTACATAGGAGATGTGGGTACTGGTATAGCCACACGAGTTGATAATAAATTGAAATAATTCTCAGCTGCTTGATTAATTGTGACTTGCTCTAGTCCCTTGAGTGTCCCAGCCCCTCCCTGGATCTTCTAGGGCTCCCCAGGAGTTGGAAACTAGAGGAACTGTGTCAGCAGGCTTCTGCTTCAGTGCTAAGGCTAGTGCCAGCCTTGCTAGGACTTGACCTCTGTCTCCGCCTCATTGGAGACTTTCCTGACCAGTAAGGAAAGACCAGAGCTATGTGTTTGCAGCTTGCTTTGGGGCATAGCCAGAGGAAGGTTGCCAGTGTCTGCACATGTCCCTGTGATCAATGCCCATGTGAAAATGGTACCACTCTTTCTAAGCACTGCAAGATAATAAATTCCCAGAAATATAAAAAAATGTGGCCAGGATGGGAAGTGTATCAAAATGTAATGCTTGACCTCCAGGGACATTAATGCAGCTGTAGTGAAGGTCTCAGCTTATGAGATGTGGAAGCAGCGGGAAGGTTGTTCATTACTTATTCACTATCTTTGGCAAAAGAAGAACTAAAGATTGCTTCAGTGGCCCAAGAATTTATTCCCCAACTCAGAGCAATGTAATGCACTTGGACAGGGAAATAGATCCCTCCAAAGCCAGCTGAACCATATTACAGTAAGGAAACCTGAACACCAACAGCACTCCTCTCCAGGTGAAAACCTGAGACACTCCGACAGCTGTCAGATGAATAGTGAGGGCAACACAAGAGGAACCGCCGACCCTGTGGACAAATACCGTAGTCGGACGCATTCTGCTCATTCAGGGACAGAAAACATCAACCCGAACAAAAATAAGCATGGTACTTATGAAAAGAGTCCGCACGTTTAAAAAGGGAGAGGGTGTTAAGTACTAAACCTGCAAAAGAAAAGCATACTTTTGAAAAAAACCTAGTATAGAACAAAAACCGTATTTTTGCCCTGTATAAGGTGCACCCATGTTTCTGGCCCAAACTTCCAGCAAAAAAATCTTCCATTTTAATTTTTTAATTCAAAATTTAATTTATTTACATTTAGGTAATTATTTTTTTGTATTATAAAGGAATTTTAGCATTTATTCTTAACATATTATGGTACAAGAAATTTTATGTAACAAATAATTGCAAAACACAAAAACCAATATTAATACAAGGTATAGGAAATTTTATGTATAAACTTTTTATATAAGAAAAGCCCAATGACCCTATTCCAGGGTATTATTTTGCATGTGGATATCATTATTGATTTCTAGAGTTATACTTTTAACTCAAAAGCATGAATAAAATCATTAAAAACATTTATATAGCTATAAAATTCATACTACCTATGTTTAATGTGCATCCTTATTTTTCCCTCACAAATTTGGGATATACACATTATACACGGCAAAATATGGTAATAAAATAATAGATTTTTTGCAGAAAAATGATTTTTATTACCAATGAAATTGATGAAAACATGAACTCCATAACAGACTGGATAGGGAAGCTAGATTTTTGGAAAGGTTGTAATGATATACATTTGCAATAAAATTGAACTATTCATCAATGTGTCTTTATTAAGAGCAAGGCGACCTCAGGATAACAAGATAAGCAAGACATTAGAAACAATATTGCAGAAAATTAAATCAGTCCAATGGGCAACAAACTTAAGAAGCACTTCAAGAACGCAGAATGTGTTGATTCACAAACTGGCCCCCACACACAGAGGGCAAGGAGATACCATCGAAAGAGGCAGGCCACTCCAAGGGAACTTACTTAGGAGGCTCATCTATGGCGGCCACAGGAGAGCAGATCTCCACACCCATCCGCCAGAACCTTTAAAGTTCATAGAGAGGTCCTACCTGGGTTCGGTCATACAGTCAGTCCACATGGTCTCGACAGTTGCACACGACTCTCTCAAGTCTGCGTCCTTGAAAATGGCTCCCCCTGTGGGGACTGTGGGGACAGTATGCACTCCAAGGACAGGGGAGGCACGAGGAGTCTCCCATGACCCCAGTCCAGCTTACAGATTAACTGGCAGTCACCACCTCCAACAGAAAGACAAGAAGAGAAAATGTATGGGACTAAAATGGAGAACAGAAATGATGATATAAGAAATGGATGTCTGGGTGGGGGGAAAAACACAGTTATAACAGAATGAATAATAAATGTTACAAAAGAGTGATGCTTTCCTAATGAAGTAAAATACTTTCTTAGGTTTTTCCCAAAAAATGAAAACATCCCTAACCTTTGCCTAAGTTATGTAAAGGAACCTAGGAAAGGTCTCCGGAAAGACCTGAGTGAGGTCGTAGATCAGAGAGGCTAACCCTTTTTGGTGTGGTTGTGAGTTTCGAGAAAAAAAAAGAGCAACTCTTACATCCCTGAGGCTGGGGGCAGGACACACAGGAATTACCACTATCAGAAGAAAACCTGTGAAGCTGCCTCTGGCTTCACTGCAGGATTAAAAGCCAAGTTAAAAAAAAAGAAGTGGTACAAACAAAACAAAGCAACTCAAAGGTGGTTGGAAAAAGAGACCAGTTGCCAAGAAAAGAGCCCAAGGCATAAATGGACGTGTGAAAAGCACTGAGCATACTTAAATGGGATGATAATTGTAACACAAAGCAAACATGAAAAATGATTTAGGAAGAATAGCTACTTGATGCTAACATAGAAAATGCAATAATATCCATTGACTCAGAAATCCTTGATCATATGAAACAACCTGGGAAGCAGGAGGGGTGAATAAAAGCAGGCACTTGGGTCAGCAGGAGGGTGGTTACGCTTTCTGGTTCATGCATGACACTGATAATCAGCAAATGTTCAAATGGGCCGCTGAAAAATGTTAAAGTAACTTCTAAAATACTGTTTACAGGAATATTTTTCTTCCAAATCCTTAAGCAAAACACAGTTAAAATGGACACGTCTTACGGTAAAAAGAGCAAAAAAAAAAAAAAAAAAAAAAAAAAAAAAAAAAAAAAAAAAAAAAAAAAAAAAAAAAAAAAAAAAAAAAAAAAAAAAAAAAAAAAAAAAAGAATTGTAAAAAATTCAAAACACACAAATCACAAAATATGAACTACAGAAATCTCCAAACATAATGACAAAATCAAACATAACATTTATAAAAATAAACAACTCTGCTAAAGATAATTCTGAGACCTAGGTACAAAATGAAAGCTGGCAATAAAAGGCCTCCCTAGAACAAAATTACAAAGAAATATTAAAAGAAAATATTTGGACAAAATGTGGCAGTTAAGCCCAAGAGAAAAGCAACAGCCAAATTACATTAATAACAGAAAAGTAGCCTTTAATAAAAATTAAAATACAGAGCGTGCCAAAAAATATATACACACTTTAAGAAAGGAAAAAACTGTATTAAAATTGTAACACTCGATATATACCCATAACAGAAGATGAATACAAGTCACGTGTGACTTCTGCAATTACAAGAGGTGCTCAAAGTGGTGACCATCAGCGTCCAGACACCTCTGATGATGGTGAACTACTCCTGGAGCAACGTTGACCGAAGTGTCCACTTGTACCGCTGCACATGTCATTCCAATTTCTTCCAGAAGCCCCGCCATTGTAGCCAGTTTCCTACAGTACACCACGTCCTTTAAGGTCCCCCATAGGTAGAAGTCAAGGGGTGTTAAGTCAGGAGAACGTGGGGGAAACTCAAACAAAATTCTTGAATTTCAAATACCAGTTCACAATGGTCTTGTGCTCCTAGAAGGACAACTGTGCTTCTACTATTTTCTTTGAGTGTCCTGCCTGTCACATGGTGACACTAGCATTTGATTAATGCCATCTGTTGAGTGAACATCATATTACACATTGCCACCGTAATTCAATTCATCTTTGAAAAATCATACATAGATAACATCTCTTAAACTGTGTATACATTTTTTTGGCAGACCCATATGCATAATCTTATTTTTGTATGAAGACACACTATATAATAGTGATACCAGAGTCATAAATAATTATACTTTATAATATATTATAATATAAAATATTATAAAGCAAAAATTGTTAAAAATACAAAAAGAAATAAATAGAAACACAATAGATAGTAGAGATTTTGATACCATAGTCTTAGGCTTTAATAAGTAAATAATATTTAAAATGATATGAAAAGTTCTAAATACTTAAAAAGTTTATTTAACATATTTATATTGAACTCTCTGGAAAACAGAAATATGTGCACTTTTTTCCTTCAAGTGACTCTGTATCTTTGCAAAAATAGCTCTTATATGAAGCCATTGAAACAATATATAGATAAACTTAAAAGAAAAATCCAAAAATTCCATGGTACACAATACAAAAAAGGGGGGAACCTACAAATGAATAATAAAATGTTAAATAAAAAATTTCAAATGTTTAAAAAATGTATTAACCCCATTAATAGCCAATATTAAAAAATGAAATTAACAACTATAGAAAAATTTTAAAGTAGCATTAATGATAAAACTGCATATCAGACACCTGGAAAGTGGCCAAAGTTACTCAAAAACTATTCTAAATGTTAAATGCTAAACTCCATCTAGTCCGCTTCCTGAGGAATTCAACCCAGATTACGACATGTCACTGTTAACCTTACATGGGCCAAGCATTAGCTCTTGAGGCAGGGACTTAAATAAGTGTCAGGAACACAGCCCTGCATTGTCACCAAGGCTAGAGATTCGTCTTTGTTCTATTTCTGATGCACTGCTCTGAGCCTTGGTTTCTCATGTGTAAAAGAGAGAAATCTAAGGGATTTCCAAGCTTTTTTCCAATTCTAAAATGTCATGTGATGAGATTTTCAAACATATGGGGGCTGTCTGGAAAAACTCCAGCCACTGTCAATATAATGAGAATAGTTACATGGTTGGATACTTTCTGGTCCACCCTCAGACATTTGATTTAGGATTTAATATTCATACATGCACTTAGCTAATTTTCTAAACAACATAATAATACAATTACTCAGTAAAAGAATTAATAAGTTGTCAGATAGTTTGAGGTTGAACCTAGAATAGCTATTTAGGAAACCAAAAGGATTAGGAGAGACAATGAGCATTATCATCTTCATTCATTCATCTACCAACTCATTTATTCATCAAGCCCTTACCAAGCACCTACTATGGGCTAACTATCATGATGTGTTTTAATATCAGTAAGGCATGGCCCCTACCCTCATGAAGTTCGTCATTCAATGAAGAAGATGAATACCTAAAACAATGTAACACTAACCCACTCCGTGAAGTTCAGCACTAAAATGCAATGAGTTTTGTTGGACCATGGATGAAGGCACTCAGCTCCACCTGAGAGGCCCAGGAATGGTTTCCCAGCACACAGCTGGAAGTTGCTCAGAAAGAGGAGGTATACACATAAAGACACAAACTCAAAAGTAAACAAGATGTTTGGAGAACACTGCAAGCAGCTGAGTGTCTCAAGGCATGGGCAGGGGCAGAGTCAGAGAGGGTTAGCAAATCAGTTGAGGATTCTACGGAGCAGGGGTCACTGTTCTTCTTAACACTACCCCAACCCTCCTCTCATGTCCCCAAGATTGTGATTCTCCAGATCAAGCTTAATCCCCGGCCTGTAGGCCCCACATGGCCCAGGCTGTCTTTGAATGCAGCCCAACACAAATTCATAAACTTTCTTAAAACATTACAAAAATTGTGCATAGACCTTATTTTGGCTCATCAGCCTTCATTACTGTGAGTGTATTTTATGTGTGGCCCAAGATGATTCCTCTTCCAATGTGGCCCAGGGAAGCCAAAAGACTGGACACTCCTGCTGTAGATGGAACTGTGGCCAAGAAGTCTGATGTGCAAAAGGAGTCTGCAAATTATACTTCAAGAAACTCAAGGAGAGCCTGTGCTTCCAGCATGCCTGGGACAGCCTCATTTTCACCTATTAACTGCGTAATTAGCATTCATTTCACCATTCACTCTCAGAAGTGCCTGTGTTTGGTGCATAAATTACTGAGGTCCTTCCCTTGGGGTGTCCTAAAGGTGCCCCAGGGACCACAGAGAAGCATATGGGTAATGGCTGGTCTAAGGAGGAAAGGCTCTGCCCACGTTCCCTGATTCGATTGGCTCAATGTTATACACTGGGCCTCTCCTAGAGAACAAGTTCTAACACTCAAAAATGGAAATGGAAATGCCAAGGTACGGAGCGGTTCTAACATGCGCTGATGTGGTCAGGTGCACAGGTGACAGGATGTAGACCAGGAAGCAGACAGGCGTGAGTAACCCAGCTGGCGAATGGAGGATTGATGGAGACCCCACTTAACGTAACATGAGGATGGGCAATATTGGAAAATTTTCAAAATTGTCATGGCATGGTAATTAGCTTTATGGCAGTGGGGCGAAAGCTGTGGGTCACTGAGGGACGACTCCCGGGTAAATGCTCATCGCTAAAGAAGAGACCGCAGGACACATAACGTGCATGTTCTATATTTAAACAGCTAAGGAAAATCTGCAAAGGTCAGAGAGGATTTGGGAAGAAAGGCCAAATCTCTTACCTACAGACACGATAATGACAACATTTTATTCCATTTATAAAAATGTCTTGTTTCATTAAACTTTATGAAGCAGTTTTAGATTGTCAGACGATACCCCCCAAAATAAAATAATAATGCTGAGATCCAGAATCACGGTGTAGTCAAAAGGTAATAGTATTGTATATAAGTGCTTAATCATAACTCTAAACCAGAAGAATTCAGGATCTGGGAACAGAAGATTATAATAGTTTGAGGGGTATCTTTTTTTAAAAAAAAGAATACCAAATTGGGTATCAAAATCAATTTTGACCTAGGAAAGGATAAAATATAAATTACAAGTTGTAAAAATATCGTGAACAAACCCAGAAAATATAAGATAAAATGTGTATTAATTACCTGTTCAACATCTCCCTATAATACTTTCCCTTGTAATGCAATGAGTTTTGTTGATCACCTTTTCATAAGATTTTATGACATTTTCAGTTGCAGGGTTGCTCGGGTTTAGCAATCTTGGCACTATTGACATCCAGAGCTGGCTATGTCTTTGTTGAGAGCAGGTGGAGGGGAGAGGGGACCCAGGCCTCCTACATAAGCATTGGAGGAATTTTCTTTCATCTCTGACCCCTACTCACTAGATCCCAATAACAACCCCTCAGTTGTGACCATCAAAAATGCCCCATTGTCAAATATTTCCTGGGAAGAAAAAAATCACACCCATTTGAGAATCAATATTCTATAGGAAAAAATAGAAAGATAGTGTCTTAGTCTGCTCAGGCCACCAAAACAAAATACTATCAATGGGGTGGTCTGCACAGTAGAAAATTGATTTCTCACAATTTTGGAGGCTGGAAAGCCCAACATCAAGGGTCTGTCGGAGTTTGGTTTCTGGTGTGAGCCCTCTGCCCAGCTCTCAGACGTCCACCTTGTCACCGAGTCCTCGCGTGACGGTGGAGTGGGGGAGGGAAGCAAGCTCTCTGGTGTGTCTTCTTGGAAGGACACCATCGACCCATTCCCAGGACTTCACTTTATCCTCATCATCGTCGGCACTGTCCCCAATTACAGTCACACTGGGGGTGAGGGCTACGACCTATGGGCTTGGGGGAAACATAGTTCGATCCATAGCAGGTAGGTAATTCAGTCTTTTTTCTAGTATGATTGTTTTAAAAACATACCTTTTTAGTGTTTTGGAAAAGTTTCTATAAGCTTTACCACTCTTCATTGGGAATATGTAAATTTTCAGGCTCATGGTATTTGAGAAAATACCAAGTCTCTTTCCTAAATGGTCTAGAAGATTATAGTACCTTTCAAGTTTTCCGGAATGATTCATCATAATGGCTCTTTAAATGAATGACACTTGTCTACCAATTCGTCGCCGATGTCCCCTTTGTAGTGGCATATTACAAGTTTTTTGACATGTTGTCCATGTCAAATTTTGATGTCACATCAGCAAGAAATTAATAAGAAATATGCACAGGTGGGGTGAAAGCTGTGGGTCACTAAGGGACAACTCCCTTAGGTGGACAAAGTTGTTTCAGACAAGGGAAAGGACAGAAGCAAAAGACTGTCCCCAGCGATGACAGAGAGTCTGGGTAGAGTCTACTATAGAGCTAGGGCAGTGGTGAATGAGAACATTAGAAAAACGCCCTGGAGTCAGGAGGGGAGGTGGGAAATACTGTCAAATGCTCCTAAGTGGCAGAGAACAGCTGACCAAGTTTGAGGGAAGAAATCAAGGTGGGCTGCTGAACCACCAGGCATAGGACAGGCAATACAGCATAGTAAGAAAACCATTGCATTGCAGTCAGAAAGCCTCCCTTAAAAAGAAAAAGGTCTAACACCAGCTAGCCTATGAAACCTTGAACTCTGTCCGTTCATGTCCTCTGAGAGGCAGACACCAAGGTGGAATTAGATGTGCAAGTTTATGAAGGACGTATCCATGGATAAGATAACAAGAGGGGCAACAGAAATATGAGGGCTGTTTGGAAAACTCCAGCCATACATGCCTCTGCATTTCATAGTCCTTGGCTGGATACTTTCTGGACAGTCCTTCTGTACAGAACCTTTCAGACATGACGAAGTTGTGACACCCATGAAAGGAAGGTGAGAAGGAAGGAAAGTGTGTGGGGGGAAACCCACAAACCACAGCTGCAGCTCTGAGGAATTCGCAGCTGCATGGCAAAGACTGCCCATCTGGCACTGGGCAGGGCAAGGCCTGCCAGAGAACTCAGGCTGGGCTCAGTCATTGCAACCATCTAGGGACAGCATGGTTTGACATGATGTTGTGATGGACCTCAAGGCGTGACAGCTGCAACGAGGAGGCCAGCAGGTTCTCCTGAAGGGAGTGCTGAGCTATGCACTTTCAAGGCTGCCCACTAGCCGTGGCTTAACTTAGATAAGTAATGGCTAACCATGTAAATCCATATCGATGTGTCCAAACTAGATGTATCTCACAAACATTCTCCTTAGCTGTATGCAAAAAAATAAATAAATAAAATGTCCTGGCCCACTCCAACTCTACCAGACATGCAGGGTGGAAATATGATGGAGTGAAAGTGAGAGTGAAAAGACAGTGGTTTTCATTGGTTGCAGTCCAAATGTCTTACTTTTGCAAATTTACAAAATCACATGCCTATGTAAACATTGCTGAAACCCTGGCGAGCATATCAAAAACAGCCCATACAAATGAAGACCCCAGAACTTCAGATTCTAGCTTCATGTAAATCCACCTCTGTTTCTAGAGGCGGTGATGATTTCTTTTTATTGGACCTGCAAGATCACTGAGACCTAGCCCAACTCCTCAAGGCCCAAGGCACTCAGCTAATTAAAATGAGCATACAATGAGTAGATCTTTGAAAACAGAAAATCTATTCCCCTCCTAGTACAGAAAATCACCAAATTCACGGGGACCAGGGAGCTCTTATTTTTTGACTGGGGCCAGAGTCAGTATCTAAGGGTCTAATTCAAGGGAGAAGGGCAGGTGCATACAGGGTGAAGAAGTTCAAGGCGGAGGCTGTTCTCAATGTGATGTTTTATAGATGAGAGCTCCCAGTAAGGGACGTCCATGCAGGACAGTGTAAGACAAACAAAAAAGATCAAAAATGGGATCCAAATCAGGTTTAGGGGCCGGCAGACTCAGAGCTGCAGTCAACAGTTAGGGAGAGCTTCAAGACCCAGGGGCAGGGGTAGAGGCTGGAGGAGAACCCAGGATGCTAGGCCTCCTGGCCCGCAGACTGGCTTTCTCGGTGCATGGTGAGGATGCGTGAGCTAGAGAGTGGATTTAGTACCCCCAGACGTCTCTGGTGAGGAAGGAGCTGCTGAATGAAACATGAGGTCCCCTATTGTCTCAGGAATTGAGCATGGAAGGACAGGCCTATATGACCCACGCTGAGGCCGAGCCAGGCCAGGAAGACAGGTAATGAAGGGAAATTACGTCCATGCTGGGCAAGAGTCCTCACAAGGCATCTGGGCCTCAGAGCTTCAGATGCTCTAATCACCATCTCCAAGCTGTCGAGATACCAATGGAAGGAAGGCCTACCCCCGTGAGACCCTGAGCGGCGTAGGAAGAGTTACCAGAGTAGGATAAAACAGCCACGGTATGTGTGTGTACACTAGCACGCAACTTCACCAGTACAAAAGGAGACGCAAGCGAGTCAGAACAACACCCCAAAGGAGAGGTAAAGAGAAAAAGCATCAGAGTGAGAGAGAAATGACAAAACGCTCCTCAGGAGCGACACAGACAGGTGGTCTTTTGCAACCGGAGTATTTGCATAAAATCCAGGGTGGGGCAGCAAAACCAGCACAATGTTAAGTCTGAAAATCTCCTCCTTAAACAGAGTCCATTTGTGACCCAGGTGTCCGGCTGTCAGTCTCACGTTTCCCCTACAAAATCATTTAGGACCTATGAGAGAGAGGTCAGGAAGAATTAGGGATTCTCTCCAGCTGATACATTATTTATCACCTTATTCCACAGTCTCTACCTTCACTGGGAGCCTTCTCAATTGACAAAGAAACCTATTTACTGATAATTGATTACCACTCTAAATTCACTGAGATTGCGGCACTAACAAGCATCTCAAGTAGTTCAGCTGTATCACATCATAGGACGAGGCGAGATGTGGCTATGGCAGGTTCTCCTCACTGACAGGGGACGTCCAATTTCAAGTGCACATGCTTCGAAATGCAATGCGACACTCCCAGTTTGTCTGAAAGACAAGCTGACATGCAAGCTTCATCTTTACAGCACAAACAATGGTGAATGGAAATTAAGTCAGGGAAAAAGAGCCCTCACTTGTTTCTTTACATGTTGAAACTTACTAAAAATAGATTTAAAAAAAATTCTTATTAATATATCTGTTAACAGCATGGGAAAAGGTTTTCATTTTCATTCAGTTCTAGCTCCCCAAATATAATAAGCATTAAATTTTAAAGCAAGTAAAAATAAATGCAGCAGAATCTAGTGTTACATGGGAATAAGGAAAAAATCTGCACACACACACAAAAAAATGAGCTCTAAGGAGATGTATTTTATTTCACAATATTTTTTCCAGAAATGAGTTGCTCATAATATTATCCAGTCAACAGTAAGGTTTTACTGCAGACATTGCTATCCCCCCAAAATTGGGAATATATCTTGTCAAAACCATAGTTCATTATAACAAAACCCGATGTCAGCAGTTATAAGAGCAACCAGAAAAAAAATAGCTACAGTTAATATATTAATACTTAAGAACTTTGACCCAGTCCACAAGCATGACAAGCTCTACTGCAAATATTAATATCAGTGTGTTCATTCAACAAGTCAGAACTGAATTCCTAGTTCCAGTTGAGCATGATTCTAACTGTAAGCAACGCCGAGAAGCAGCTCTGGTCCTCACGGATTGTCCAGGCAATGCAAAGTCGGGGTGAACGCTGTGCAGGCGAGCAGGCTGACGTGCAGGAGAGCGCTGCCACCTCACAGCCAGCGACAAAGACTCTGCCACAGCGGTGTGTTAGCGGAAATGTCAGGACGGTGCGCACGTGAGTGACAGAGTTCTGCACGGACCAATAGCAACAGCCCCGCGATGATGGTTGGTTGGCACCTCTGAAGAACTAAAGGGGGCCAGGGCAGCAAGAAAAGTCGGCCCTGATGTCCGAGTTTGGGTCACACAGGATGAGGGAAGCCACTGAGGAGACTGGGAATCCAATATGTGAAAGGGCCAGTCGGGCTTCTCTGAAGAGATGTTTTTGTGACCTTTTTTCTGTTTTTTAGCTCATCAGCTGTTGTCCATGTGAGTGTATATTACGTGTGGCCCCAGGCCATTCTTCTGGGAATGGCCCAGGGAAGCCAGCAGCCTGGACACCCCTGAAGCTTCCCAAAGTAGTCCAGGCAAAGGGTTGTTGGGGTGTTGCAGCGCAGGGTATGACAATTTAAGGACAGGACTGACACACGCCTGGATGTCAACTGCCAAAGACAAAGACGACCCAAGGACAGATGCACTGTATGTCCCAGAGTTGCCATCTGTTAAGAAGGGGAGATTGTAGGGGAGGTAGGCAGATTTGAGGCAGGGAAATGAAGAGTTCTATTCCAATCATATCAAAATTGAGATGACAATTCAAAATCTAAGGGGAGTTGTACGTGCATGTGTGCATGCATGTGTGTGTGTGTGCATATTTCACTGGTGAAAAACTATTGTTGCTGCTAGTAAGGATTGAATCATGGATTAAAAAATGTATCTGAGAAGGAGATGCCTGAAGCACCATGGAAATCTGATAGATTACTGAACTGAAATAGCTTAAGTGCCACTAGCTGAATGACCTCAGGTGTCAAAGAACCTTTCAGAGACTCAGAATTCTCTCATCTCTAAAATAAAGAAGTATGACTTAATTCCATAAATGAATGACTCAGCTCCTGCAAATTCAAGATGAGGCATGTCCTCCCAAACCATTCCCTTCTCAAACCATAGGGTATAATTCCTCCCTAACCCATAGACCTCCGGGGTAGTGGGGGGATTATTTTGTAGATGATGCCTATCTTCTCCCTTGAGAATCAAGACTTCTTTTAAGGCCTAGGAGCTAAAGTTCAGGGAGGCCTGCCTTTTGTAGAGACTGCACATCATAGGGGGGAAAAAATGTGTCAGCAGGAGACTCAGCATGTTTCAATCCTGGCTTTTCCAGCAGGAGCTCCATAACCATGCTCAGATCTCCAAAACTCTGCTCAAATGTCCTTTATTTGTTAAAAATACTAAGAACAATACTGTTCTCATAGAGGTACAATGACGATACAAGGGGAATTTAACACCATGTGACACGGTATATAACGTCATATGAATTAGACTCCACCCTATGATGAACAATACACCACGATTGTCAGTTCCATCTTCCCATTCCCATCGCCCACTCCCCACCCCACACCTTGAGGAAAACTGGACAGGAACCAAACCCTTTCATGTCAGGATTTGATGAGTTAGGTAGCTGAATGAGAGCTCGAAATGACATGAATTAATTCACCCAGTAGGGAGGCTGAGAGAACTACATTTCTAGCATCACCCATATGCAAGGCACTTCGTCAACATTGCTCAAATTAATCTCTATAACAAACATCCAAGGTAAATATTCACATCCTATTTTATAAATAAGGGATCTGAGGGACTGAAAGTTTAAGTCGTTCAAGATTGTACAACCAGTCGTCGTTTCTCAGACGTGCTGGATTCTGAAACCTCTCATCACTCCATCACTTTGTCTCCCTTGACCCTGCTCCCCACCCTGCCTTGCTGCCTTGCACTGTTCTGAAACATGATGGTGAGACCAGGCCTTCAGACTGAGATAGCCTGTGAACATGACCCGCCTAGACTTTTGACTATCTTTCTTCTCTGGGTCCCACCTGCCACTGTGTTCTGTCTGTATTTCAGTTTTTAAGATCAAACCCCCCTTGAAGTCAGTGTTATCCCTGATCAGTCATTTAGGCATGTCTCCGGCCAGCAGCCTGGTCTACAAATCAAGCCAGTCATCTCCTCTGACCACAGTTATCCAACTGTGTAGACACCTAAAGTGATCTGAAGAGCCTTCCCTCTAAGTCACTCCTTCCATCGCCAAGTTCTGCTGTTTATACCCAAAACGTCTCTTCAGTCTACCCACTTCTCCTTCTGTAACCATCGTCCAGCTCCAGGCTGCCAGTCACCCCTCACCAGGATTTCTGCAGTAGCCCCTTAATTTTCTCTTTCCCCAACCCAGTATGTTAGTCTCCACATAACGAAGTAAGATCTTTAAAGCAAAAACTAAGTATGTGCCCCCATCCTTAAAATAACCTCTGGAGCTGCCCAGTGCACATCAGATATGATCCTCACCCTCTCTTACTTAGCCTACACTACCCAGAAACCCACGGGACCCGGGTCTTTCACCTTCTTTCTCCATGTACCAGCACCAGCCATACTGGCCTCCTTTCACTTCCGGGAGAGCAAAGCTACTTCTCCTCCTCCGTGAGTGCCCTGCTGCTTCTGAGCCCTCCAGTGTCTGCGTAAATGCTGCCTTTCTATCTCTACACTCGTGTCCACGGCTTTGTAACAACTCACAGTTTGCAATAGCGTGTAGTTGGCTGACAAGAGAAAGGAAATGAGCCTTCCCGGCAGTGGTAAGAGCAAATACACGCATGGGCAAGGGTTCTAATCTTAGGTGGGAACCAGCTATGAGAAACTGAAGGAAAAACCTGTTTAAAGACAGCCTTTTTGTCTCCCTGCAGGACTGCAGACCCCATGGAGGCAGGCCCGTATCTGTCTTACTCGCCAGCTCACCTGATCCAGAGCCCCTGACGCCCAGGAGTCACACAGTGCACATGCAGGACATAACTTATCGTCTTGGAAATCAAGTGTAACAGTCACTCCAAACATGACTGATTAATATTTACTCAGTTTAATCTCTTTTTCTCAACAGCACAAAAAATATGTGGCATTTTCTACAGAAACCTGTATCTAACTACCTCGCATACATGGTTTATTTCTAGTTGCTGATGCTTATCTGTGCATAATTTTGTTATCTTGGTTCAGACTTATCTTTCATTTAATGAATCCATGACCCACGTTCTCACTGCTGTGTCCCTCCCCTGGCTTTGATCTCCATTAGCTGTGGGTTGATCTGAAATGAATGTGGCCTCGTCTTGACTGGCATGTCCCTCACAAAAATAAGTATTTTTGCACTTCCTTGTCTGGCCTGCTATCCTAACAAAGGCCTTATGAAAATTTACTGATGGTGTGATTAAAAACATAGGACCTGTCTTTTTATTTAATAAAATTTATTTCCAAGAGTCTGCATTTATTTAACCTACAATTATTTGTACAATGATATTTGCATCAATTTTCAAAAATCCCAAGTAAGGATATATTATAAAATGGTGAACAGTACATTTTAGAATTTTGCTAAATTAAGAATAAATCCACTGTAAAAGGAGAAGAAATCAAGAAGTACAAATTCATAGTCACAGAATAGTCACAGGGATATAACATGCAGCGTAGGGCATATAATAACTATATTTGTGATAACTATATTTGGTGATAGACAGGAACCAGATGTATCAGAATGAGAATTTAGGAAGTTGTATGAATGTCTTCTCACTGTGCTGTATGCCTGAAATTGTTATAATACTGTATGTCAAATGTTATTTTAAAAATAAGCAAATAAAGCCATTAACTCAAAAAAAAGGAATAAATCCACTATGGCTATTAAGTAACAGTCATTATTTCACATGTATTTTTAATGCTACATAGAAGATATTATTATCCAAGTTTTATAAAAGAGAAAATATAGACCACTAAGAATAAGCAAACATTTCAATGGCAGTAGGCAGTAGCAGAATGACAATTATCAGCACAAACTGGAGTCAGTTTAATGAATGAAGGAAGATCTGAGGTTTCCAAGTAATTGTATTTATGGGACCAGCAAATAAGTAACAGTATCTAGTTTTTTTTCAATTATCAGATTTATCATCTATTGCTGCCCTGATGCTGCAGAAAAACAACTCCAAGATCTCAGTGGCTTATCTCAATAAGCATTTGCTTTTCTCATGGGTCTATGTGTCAAGTGCAGTTAGGTGGATCTTGACTGGGTCTCACTTAGATTCTTCTGGGCTTGACTGGTCAAATTCAGATCTGCTCTATATTTCTTCATCAATCTGAGGCAAAACCTGGGGCTGCTGACAGAAGCACAAAAAACTAAACCAAATGGCCACACAAATAAGCTTGTGCTTATTTCCACATTTCATTGTTCAAAACAAGTCCATGGCCAGGTCCTTGCCAAGTCAAGTAGGCAAGGAATTATATTTCACTTAGTGGACTATGTGAGATACTACTAAGTTACATAGTAAAAGGCATGAATGCATAAACTTGCAATATGAAAAAAGTGAAGAACTAGAAACAATAATACAATCTATGACAGTACTCATGCTTGTCATCTTTGAGTGCAAGGAGCAATCTTGGATCTGGTTACTTAAAGATGAGATAAAATGAATAGATTAGATCAACACCTTTAAAACTAACTAATTGACAAAAATCCTTATTCTGAGACTTGTGTTTATATAGAAACTTAAGGATAAGCATATACAACTGTTTTGACAATATTATTAAAGTGCATATATCAAAAACGGAAGTTGTCAGTTCCAGAGATGCGACAAAATGACAGCGTGAGGGGGACTTCTGTAAAACTCCTCTGAAGATTACAGCTAATAAAACACCTAGACCTCAAGAAAAGGTCCTTTCTACACAACACGTAATCACGGCTAAGAAACCCACGTGTGGCATTAAGGTGCCTGCAAGTGGGCAGAGGTTAAACAAAGGAGAAATAAAGTAAAGAGTGTGGACATGGCCACATGGGTCCCCACGTGGAACTCCACTGCTGGGAGCAGGAGGAGGAAGAAGGCAGAGGAGAGTGCTTCGGACCTCACTTGGCCCACAGGTGGAGCATGAGCTACCTCACCCACCTCACTTTGGGCCCAGGAGATGCAGACCAGTTCTCAAACCGCAGCGGCCAGACTTCACTGCGGTTCCCCGAGGAGGGGGCACGATTGGGCAGTGAGGAGCCGCAGCGTGAACACTCTGGCAGGGAAGGAGGAGGAGAGAGGGGGCTGCATGTACCTTTCTTGTCCCACAACCAGGATGGTCTGAGAGACCAGCAAAGACGACTGACCCCAAGGTTCAGGGCAGAATCCACACACGGGGCAAACCGAGAACAGAAAGGTGCAATCACGCCCAAACTCCCTGCATGACCCACCCACCCCCCGGAGCCACAGGAAGAAAACAAAGGGCTGAACACCCCTCCCCCACAGACCTCTGCCCACCCAGTATCAGCAGTGAACACCAAAGAAATTTACAGCCGGGGGGGCCAAAGAGGCTGCCAAAACTGAGATACCAGGGCGTTCCCTGGTGGTGTAGTGGCTAGGCTTCCACACGCTCAACACTGTGGCCTGGATATTCCTTTCCCAGCCAGGGAACCACCTAAAAGAGAGAGACAGAGAGAGAGAGAGAGAGAGAGAGAGAGAGAGAGAGAAACCAGAGAATTAAAGAGATGAGGATAGGTAACCCATCAGAAACTGAGCTCAAAGCAACGATTATAAAAATGCTTAAGGAACTGAATGATAATTTCAACAAAAGAGCAGCATTAAAGAAGATTTACAAACCATTACAAAGGACCAGAGAGAGATAATGACCACATTAACTGAAATGAAGAACAGAATAAAAGTCACCAAATTAGATAAAATAGAAACACAAAGCAGTCACGTGCAGGAAAAGCCAATAGAAAACTCCCGTTTAGAACAGATAGATATCAGATTCCAGAAAAATGAGGATGGTTTGAGATTCTTCTGGGACAATGTTAAGCAGAAGAACATCAGAATACTATGTGTGCCAGAAGGGACAGAAAAAGCAAGGGATCAAGAAATTATTTGAAGAAATAATGACTGAAAAAATGTCCTAACCTGGTGAAGGAAATAGACATACAAGCCCAGGATGCACAGAAAACCCCAAACAAGATGATCCCACACAAGAACACACCAAGACACATCATAATTAAAATGGCAAACGTTAAAGAAAAAGAGAAAATTATAAAAACAGCAAGAGAAATGCAAATAGTAACTTATAAAGGGAAACCTATCCAATTCTCAGCTGATTTCTCACCAGGAACTTTACAGGCCAGAAGGGATTGGCCGAAAATACTCAACGTGGTGCAAACAAAGGATCTACAACCAAGAATAATGTATCCAGCAAGGCTAGCATTCAAAATTGAAGGACAGATAAAGAGCTTCTCAGATAAGAAAAAGCTAAAGAAATACATCACCACCAAACCAGCACTACAAAGAATGTTACAGGGACTTCTTTAAGATGGGAGGAGGGAGGGGAGAATGGGTAAAATAAGGGGAAAGGGATGGAGAAGTTTAGTTTGATTGTTAACATAGAATCGAAAGCAACAAATAAACAAATTTCATGGACACAGTCAATAATTTAGTCGTTACCTGAGAGTAAAGGGGAGGGGAGTAGGGGAAAAGGGATAAATACATGGTGATGGAAAGAGAACTGACTCTGAGTGATGAACACATAATACAACACATTAAAAATGTCATGTAGAATTATACACCTGGGACCTATGTAATTTTTACTGATCAATGTTCCATCGATTCATAAAAATGTTTAAAAAAAAGTTGTCAGTTCTAATCTCTAATATCTAAAGAAAATTTGATTAATAACAAGAGTCAAATTTAAACCTGTCATATCAATAGCCATTAGCTATTGAAATTTGTCATAAGTTGTTAGTTTATTGGTCTCACCGGTAGAAAGATATTAAAAATCAATGCAAAAATGAGATTCTATTTAATATAATGGGCTAGAAGAAAATGTTCAAATTCACGAGTACAGAAAAGGCTAAGCAATACCTTGATAAAGTTATTCCTATTGCGGTGTCTCTGAAAAAAATAAGAGAGCTACAATTTATAAAAGATGATCAAAGATCTTGGATAAATTTTTCAGTGTTAGAAATGAAGTGAGAAAGAAAGAAACGCATACACAAAATCACCCAATTAATATCTTAGGCTAAAGAAGGCAAAAGCAAAACTTACACCAGCAAAAAAAAATTTTAAAAAAAATAATAAATTCCACAAAATATGAATGTGAATAATACAATTAAATGGAATTTCATAACTTTTGTACAACTAAGACTAAAACCAGCAGATAACAAGTGAAAGTGTCCATCATGGTCATTTGGTGTACATCATTCCAGACACCTCATGCATGTCCTATCTGTACGAGGGTGGGGGGAGGGAGAAAGGAAGGAAGGATATTTGCTATTTTAGATGTATGCTGTTTAATAATATTCTCAAAACAAGATTGACATAGTGAATCTCTGTACTAGAGGTGTTCCCACAACTAGTAGAAGACAAAAATTATGCAAAAGAAGCCATCACATTTAGTCACACAATACTCAGCAATGATCACGCACACCCGCCCCCACCCCCCCACCCCCCCACCCCCCGTGTAAGTGGACTTTCTACATTCACAAAGACATTGCAAAACAATACAGGTAGGGCACAGTCTGCATTTTCAAATGAAACATCTTACTCTTTTTATTCCTTCAAATAAATTGTTTGCTACCAAATTTATTCGATCACAGAAAACAAATGTAAGTATAAGTATAGTCAGCCACGAAAAATAAATGTCTAACAGCCAAGGTAGATTATGTATTAAGATGTGGGTTATAGCAAGGCAGAGTATTTCTGTAGGGACTTCACCCTCACAAATCCTCAAGCATCTATGGTGTTAGTCAACAGATTGTTCTGTCAGAGCTTCCACCTCTAAATTCCAGGTGTGCTCGATACCGCATCTGTTACTTCACAAATGCATCAGACTTGAACAGAAAACCATATGGCTTCCCTTACCAGGCCTACTTTTGATCAAAACTATGCACAAATTACCAGTACCAGGGCTATGCCATCTGAAAATGCCAAGAGTGAGTGGTGTTGGTAGGGTGCACAGATGTAACTCAACATGAGTTTACAGCAACCCAGCTGACCCTGATCTATAGTATCTGGATAACAAATGTGGATGCTTAGAATATTCTGTTCAGTTATGGGAATCAAACAAGTTACAAATAGCTCCAAGTCCAAATACAGTAGTGACATGCAATAATGGTGAATTTTATGCCTATCACTGACTCCCACTGACAATAAAAATGATAAGCCTGTAGCAAACTAGTTACTCAGACACTAGCAAGGGGATAGCAAATTACACTTAGTGCCATAATTGTATCTTCAATTAGCTTTGTGTGCAAATGTGAGTGCGTGTGTGTGTGTGTGTGTGTGTCTGTGTGAGAGTCCTAATGTTACAGTTTGAATGCATGTGTCTGGTCACCAGGTCGCTGACACAGAAATATGAAGTCAAACAAAACAGGAATGTTCATTTCTCAGAATCATTTTCTGGCATTGCCATCCAACCAGTTACCATGAAGTGTGTTTTCTCCGCACAGCACTTCTTTTTATAACACAGTTATGGATCGCCAAACATTCCCTCAGGATAAGATGTTTCCAAAGAACTCCCTGAAAGCTAAAAAATACTGAAATGTTTCTAGATAGTCCCTCAACCAATGAAAAGGTGTTCAAAGAGGAAGATCTGCTAGAAATTTCCAAACAATGAAAGAATAGAAATTTTTCGACCCTGTATATTCATGGAGCCTTAAGAAAGATTTTTGTTGAGATTGTTGTTATATTCCTGTTATCAAGGACTTTTCACAAACACTGCTAGAGGCAATCTCAGGTTATAAACTTCTTCATATTCAAAATAAAACACACAAATTCAGGCTGACCCTATGGTACTTTTATAAATTCCTTGTTTATTTTGCCACTAGCAAAACATTGACAGAGCAAAACTGCAAAAGACAGCCACAAATTTACATTCTTTAACAACATGCAAAAGCAGTCTATTTTTATAATGATTAGAAAAAGGTTACCTGCTTTAAATGCAAAGAGTGACAAGAGATCTAAAAGTTCAAAAATGGAACCAAAGCTAGCACCGTGGAAAACGTTAGTGTGTCGTTAATCTAAGCTTCCAAGGCCTTCGGCTGGGATTGCAAGCTTAACGCAGACAAAAGCAACAAATAACAGCAGCAAAATTTGCTTGGATCACTTGGCTTTCTCCGTTTCTCTTTACTTCCTAGTGTGTGGTGAGGTTGGCTATATTTCAGTATTATTTACTTATTTGTTATCAATTTAGGCGATGAATTCCACAGTCAAGAGCATTATGGGCTTTCTTTCTTTTAGCCAATTGCATTGATTTAGTTTTTCCTTATTGGCAGATAAATTCAGCTTCTGTAGCAGCAATTATCCAGAGGGAAACATTAATAAGATCCACAAGATATAAGGAGCTTGCTTAAGCCTCCTGGACTAGTCTTAAAAGCTAACATGGAAACTTATTTTTTTTAATTTACACAAGACAGAAATCTCACTGGCCTCACCTTGTTAATCTTGAATGCAATGTCACCATTTACAGTCTCTAGGTATAACTTTAATAAGCACAGATCCTACATTTATCAGAGGGACTTAATGTTTGTTTGTTTTTTAAAATAGCCACCTATGTTTGAAGATCAAAGATTTGACAGAGATTCATGACTCATCCAGATGAAGATGTAAGGGACAGAGGCACTGGGACTCCTGAATATGGAAATTCACCACAGGGAAGAACACAATATTTTTTGCTTTGAGACAAGTTGAGGTTGTCTCAATATTAATCGATTCGAAATATTGCCATTTGCAACAAAATGGATGGACCTGGAGATCATCATGCTTAGTGAAATAAGCCAGACTTCACTCATAGGTGGAATATAAAACTGAAAGCAACAAAGAGAAAAGAAATGAACAAACAAACAAACAACCCATGGACACAATCAATAGTTCAATGTTTATTTGGGGATGAGTGGGTTAGGGAGGGGAGAAGGGAGGGGGTGGGAGAGGAGGGGGGGAAGCTAAATATAAGGTGATGGAAAGAGGAAAAAAATAGTTAAAATAGCAAAAAAAAATAATAAATGATGTTTGACTCAAAAAAAAATTAATAGATTCTATTTGATTGCCACACCTCCAGCCAATGTACTAATTATTATCAATTATGTGGTATAGATTGAATAGAATAGTATAGGATAGACTCTGATCATAGGGGTGACCAAAATAAGGAGTTAAACCAAGGTTCAAAGGAAGGAATTTGCTGCCATATCCTTAATACTAGGTATCATTAATGATTAGGTCATTCGAATTCAATAAGTGAACATTTATATCATGTCCTAATATTGCCTCCTTCCAAAATTGCTAAATTTACCATTTATTTACTGGAGCAAATTTTCTCTCTATTCACCTGGCTGATTAAGAATTACTTCTAGCAAAGAGCTGGAGAATCTTAATAAATGTTATGCATCTTTCAACATAATTAGCCCTTTTCTTACTAAATTAGAAGACGTATTATCTTATACAGGTATTTGACCCCCATGAAATTGATATAATCGTGTATGTCTTTGGCATTCACAATGGATACATCCTCAGGACGCTACCATCCTCAAAATTATGAAGTCCAGTAATTAAGATAAAGATGCCGGACAGCTGGCTAGGTTTCCTCATCAGTAAATTGAATTCATCCCATTTCCAGCCTAGCAGTCATATGACTCAAATTCATATTGGTGTTTTCAAAGGGAATGTCTTTAAATGTCATTAGGAAGTAGGTATGTTTTTCCTCATTCTAATTATGAACATTTGGATGCTCCAAGGAATGTCAGATGTTACGTTTGCTAATGCCAACAACTATAAAAGCCCTAAACTTAATATTCTTTGTATTTGGTAGAAGTCAAGAGAGTTTTATTGTTAAACCAATCATAACTTAAATCTGATGTTATGGTTAGTGGATTTCTGTTAAAGTTTTATGGATTTCCATTGAATACCAAAGTGTAAACCTTCTTGTTTACATATGAATGTATGTAGATCTATGTGTGGTATTCTTGTACAATGCTTTGGAATCTTATAAAATAATCTGCAAAGTAAGAGGTGGTTAGGTTCAATTATAAGATGCATGAACTGTAATGGAGTAGTTAATCAGGTCACACCCAATTTTACCTAGAGAGATAAACTTAAAGGAAACAAAGAGAAAATAATCAAATAGATGATCATGAAGAAATGTAAAGGAAGCAAGAATTTCAGTGTAGTAATAAATCTACATTGTAGAATCACGTAGTAATAAAATGATCAAATAATAAAAACAGGTTTATTAAAAATAAAAGATAAGGAAAACGATACAAAAATTAATGCATTTAAAATTTCAACCACCTGATGATTGAATAATTGGGCGGTTGTGAAGGACCCAAACCTTCACAAAGTGTGATTCAGTCTTAAACAAGAAATGAAGAATTATGAGCCAATGCCATAGTAACTGCCCCATATTTTCTAAATTTCTGAGACCCATAATAGTTCTCATGTAGAAACTGTCAGTTGTACCCCCATAGCTGTTATCATCTTCTTTAATAGTAACTTCTTCCAAAAGTTTTTCTGGATACTTGCCCACCCAGAACACTGCAACTCTCGCGCCTTTCTTGCAGCTACATGTGACTATGGGTTCATGTTTACACAGTAAGATGCAAACAGCAGGAAAATGGCAGTTTCCAAATGCTTTTTACATAAGATTCAACCAATGCCCACCTTTTACCCTGTTTTCATTTGTTTCTTCTTCTGGAATGTGGATGTGATGTCAAAAGCTGGACTAACCATTCTAGACTATAAGGTGACCATGAGAATGAAAGACACAAATAGTAGAACAAACCAGAAGAAACATGCATCCTGGCACCACACCAGCCCTGAATTCTAAACTTTTATATGAAAATAAATGTATTTCCATCTTGTCTAAGACACTGTCCATTTTTTATAGGATGCTATTTCATGTTGTTTTCACATTGAAGCACCAAACTTGATCTTTGCCAAGGTGTGCTGATGACATGACCCTTGAACTTGTTGATAATTACTTATTTGAATAGTGGTCTCTCCCACGTACCTGGCTTTTGTTTAGGAGAAGTAGCCAGGCTTATGAAATTGTTGTTTTCATCAATTATCTCTGCCTTCCACAGGATATATATCCACCAGCCTGCTCTGTCTTCCAGTGACTAATTCTGGGCAGACCCTGCTTTGCAGTGGCCCCATTCATTAATTGGGTGGGATTACACAGGGACGGTCTCTGTTCATTCACAGCCTGGTATCTTGGCTCTGCCTACCTGAAAACAATGGACATTTATTGCCAACCTCCAGGATACCACGAAAGAATAAAGCAAGTCAGGCTCCTCCATCCTGCTCCTGTAACTGGGTAGGAAATTTAAGACAAGGAGGATAGAAGAGGAAGATCCAGTTTGGCATCAAGGCCAAGCTCAATTCTACAGCTGCCCTAAGCATGAGTAGGGCAGTTACGCGTGTCCCCACTGTCTTGTTGTGACCATTATCAATTTACACGGAGGTTGTAGGAGAAGAGGGGTGAGGCATGAGGCTAGCCCAATTGGGACATATGATCTTCTTCACAGTGCCACCAAAAGCAGAGCAGCAAATCAGAAATGTAAGTGATGCTTCGTTTTTGAGTTCCAGGTATTTGTCCATTATGAGTTTATAAAGTTCCATAGACAGCACGTGTCTTGTTTCTTCTTCCTTTGTGTGTCCATGGCTTAAATATATGTATATATCCAATAAAACAACACACAAAAGCATCACCCTCTCTGGAAGGGTGATCTAAACTTGAGAACAAGACCGCGGACATAGGACCCTTTTCAATCCACTGAGCAATGTCTTCAGTGATGTTGACACGAAGAGAACGACCAGGGAAGCAAGAGGACAACCCCAGGTGTCTGGCAGCTTTTCGGGAACGTCGAAACCACCACTTAGATGTGCGTCACCGATGTGCCAGGGAACAAGCCTTCGCGCGGCGGAGACCACTTAGATGTTACCATGTCCCTGCAGATGGGGCTGACGAGGTGGCCACCATCGCAGCAGAATGACACAAACCTCCACTAGAGCCTGACACGTAGGAAAAGATCAGGAACTATACTCTCTCTCTCTCTCTCTGTTTAAAATTTTGGTATTTTGTTGAACATGGAACTTTTGGACGAATTGTGATTTAAATATTGCATTGAAATGTTATTTGTCTTGATTGCTGTGTTTATTCATTCCTCCTTAAATTTGGTACCCAAGACAAAAGTGGATGAGGATAAAAAAAAAATGGTCTTGGGGTGGATCTCACCCTAGTCTTGAACTTGCACTTTGGAGTGTAGCACTGGCTTCTTGTATGATTTCTACCAAGTTCATGGGCATTTCTGCCCCTTGGCACATCTGAAATATAACACCAGCTGATGCTTCTTTGCTTCACGTATTTTTTTGAAAAAGCCTGTGCCATACATGATGAGTTGGCCTCAGATAACACGAAAGGAGTCTTGTCCTCCACAGTACAGCTTCCCACCGTCCCCAGGCAGGCTCCTAAGAGTTGGCCAAACCATCCCGGGGGTAGGAGCCACATGGACATGTCGCCAAGCTGCAAATCAGGTGAATGGTAAATGGTGAACCTCTTTGGGGGCTTTTTCTCCTTCTGATAAAGAAGGTGTGCAGAACTATGAAAACACACAGCTATTTACTATAAGAACCAGCACGTGGGCTTTGCCTGCTTCAACTCACACAGCATCATCCCGGGGCTGGTCCAGGGCTTCACACAAGCGCTGACGCTGAAGGCACAGCCATAGCAAAAGCCTGGGCTCACACTTTGCTTTGCTCCTAGCAGCGGCTCAGTGTTCTGTTTTAGTTTATTTGGCTTTATTATTTGGCTTTCAGTTGGCCACCCTCCACGACCAGCCTACAGCAACAGCAAACTTGGTGCCCTCCCACAAGACCCGGGAAACCAGTCCGTTGATCCTCGGACCCTCTGCCTTTTGCGGGGGCACAAAGACAGGGTTAGTACCTTTCAAGGAGCCACACACCAAAACGGACTGACATCCTCACAGGCACGATGCTGTCTGGAGTGTTGAGATTCTTGCTAAAGAACCATGTGTAACTTGGGGGATGAAAGAAAGTGTTATCTAAACGTAGGATTTGGTCAGATCATAACGTCATGATTTCCACCGTTTCTCACAATTGCTGCCCGGTGGTGCTTATAGGGTGGGGCACTGTATGCTTGGTGAAAAGGTCCACATTAGGTTAGGTGTCTGGCAGGACAGCCATTCAATGGGAGATTTTTTTAAAAACCTGGTTTCCCCAGCCCGACAATGAGCCCAGTTAGAAAGGAACTTACTGTAGCATTTGGAATTAGGAAAGGTATAGGAGGAACAAAGTTATCAATTCCAAGCTTAAAATGCCATCACACAATATGAGAATAAGCACTCACAGGAGTGGCACAGTGAGAAAATTTAAAAACCAATAAAATGGAATACTTCTGCACACGGTGGAATTTGGCGTTGCAGGAGATCAGAGAGTCAAACGTGGCCGCTGTAGTTTAAATGGAGGCTGAGTAATTTTATGACCACTATAAAAGAGGAGACAGGCTTGAATTGCTGCAGGAGGTCAGAAATGAGGGAAACCTTCACAATGACAAAGACAGAAAGACCCGGGCACAGCCAGAACCAGAGTATTTTGATTTGCCACATTTTCTAAGCTTTCCCACGATGTGTCACTCCTGTTCCCCCAACTGGGCATCTGCTCAACCTCTAAATCCATGACCTTTTGCTTTGCTCTGTGTTGCCTTATCATGGTAAGGCAATGCTTTTATAACAGTACTGAGGCATTTCTCATAAGCCGTCTGGTCATCCCTAAAATTCACACCCACCACGTGACCTGCCAAATGCTGATCCGCTGAAACCTACTAATTCCTCCAGTGCCTGCTTTACTTCGATCACATTATAGCCCCAAGGGGTTACTGAGAGCAGACTCCAACCTGCACACAGCGACGCCGTGAGGTTTCACATCAGTTGCCCTAACCCTGATGCACCACCCAGTCCCCCATCAGACCAGGCCGATTTAACCACGCCCTACCTCTCCCGACCAGCCAACGATATGCCGCTAGGCAAATCAGAATTTTCGTTCTGTTGACTGTTGACCGTTTTACACTCCCTACTGAACCATTTCTTGGTGGTGGTGCCCTAAAAACAAGCCCTTGCATTTGTGCAGCATTTCAGAAGCTATGGTACATTTCTGTAGCCGTGTCATTTGATCATCACAGGAGCTCACCACAGAACTCGGGGTAGAGCAGATATTAACATCTCTTTTTGAAAAATGAGGAATCAAGCCTCATTTCTGTTTAGATGCTTGCATCTCCTGACTTTTGGTCCTTTTCAATACACAAGATGATTTATTATAGCTAAGCAAGCTGGTGGTTTTATTTACAATTCCCTCTCCTTTCTCCGCCACTGTATTTGAATGTTTACCACATCTACAATGGTCTGCCTTTTCTAAGAATTTTAGCTCCTAGAATGCTATTTAGAGTATAAAACCAAACTTTATTCATTTCAAATAATCTCATACCACAAGCAATGGTCCCAGACATACACGTCTCTAGGACTCTTTCCCTAGCCTCCTGAAATAGCATGTTCGCATCCCCAGAATGCCAAGGACTACGCACAGGGAGTAAAACTCACCATGCTACTCACTATATATGCCACACAGATTCTAGAGCATCTATTTTCATTCATTTATTCAATAACTCTTTGAGCACCTTCTATATGCCCAGACACTGAGGATATGCAGCAGAGAATTAAACAGACTAACATCCCTGCACTTATTGAGTTTAGCTTCTAGTGAGGAAGACAGACAGTAAACAAAATAATGAAGAAATGTATAGAAGTGTTAGTGTAAAAAGTATAAATTAGGTAAAGACAGAAAGAAGTGTCAGGACGGAGGCAAGGAGACAGAATTTAGATAGGTAAGGCCTCACTGAGAAAGTGACTTCAGTGAAAATCAGAGCAAATCAGAAGAGCTAGCCATGTGGATATCTGAGGAAAGAGCATCCCTGATACAGAAACAGCAAGTGCAAAGGCCCTGAGGTAGAGCCATTGCTGTGTGTTTCAAGCCACAACAAAGACACCTGTGTGGTCAGAGCGGCATGGATGACAATAACAGGAGGAAGTGAAGTCATAGAGGGCCAACTCACACCTTCCAGATCTCTCCTGCCCAAAGGACCAAGAGCGGAACAGGGAAGATTAGTTCCATGTTCCTGCCTTAAATCAGGCACGTGACTCAGGCGTTAGAACGGCGGTGGTAAGACCTGAGTACAGTTAGGGTATGTTTTAGAAGGTAGAATCAGAAGAATTTGTGACAAATGATATGCAGAATTCCAGAGAACGAGGGGGGTGAGGATAACAACGAGATTTTGCCTAGGAAATGTAGGCAGGTGAATTTTCTGTTAAAGAGGACATGGAAGACAGCTGTAAGAGCAGAAGAGGTGGCGGGGGAATGTCGCCAGATCTATCTGGGACATGGTAAGTGTGTGATGTCTATTAGACATCCCTGTGGAGCGCCAAGGGAGCACTGTGTATGTGGAATGCTTGGAGGCATTTGAATATCCAAGTTCAGGGGTAAGGTCCAGGCCGGAGATATATATGCAGACATCATGAGCATATAGATGGTGTTTTAAACCATGAAACAGAAACTGGGGAGTGGGAGAGAACGAATAGAAAAAGGTTTGATTAAGGAGCGAGCCCCGGCACATTCCAACATCTAGAAAAGAGAGAGACAACATGGTGAAGACGTGTCTAGAAAAGTAAACAGAAAGCTAAGTAAATGTGGTGTCTTGCAAGTCCAGGGAAGAAAGTATTTCAAAGCCAGTGCTGATTCCAATGTCATGCTTCCCAGAGGTCAAGTTAGATGGGATCTGAGATGGGATCAAGTTAGATGTGTCAGCAAGGAAATCACAGGCGCCCCTCCTAAGGCTGGTGTTTCGGCGGGGGTCAGGGCTGCAGGGAGAGCTGCTTGGCTTGGAAAGAGGAAGAAGAGAGGCCGTAGGAAGTCAGCAGGCGTAGACCACTCTCTCCAGGAGAAATGGGGGAACATCTAAGGGAGCAGTGTACTCGTGAGGGGGCACTTCTTCAATGTTGGGAAAATACTGTGTGATGGTAAACTAACTGGAATAATGCAATGCCGTGGGAGGTGGGTGAGCCCCCAAAGGCAGCAGGGCATCGCTGACGTGTTGTGTTGGCAGGATGGGGGGTCTAAGGATTCACGGCGTCCTGGGCCTTAGCCAGGAATATCAGGTCCTTTCCAGGCAAAGGGGGGGAGGAGAGAACACGGGGGGCGGGGAAGGCACGCGCTGAGCACTTGTGGGAGTCTCTTCGGATGCTCTTGTTTTATCACAGGAGCAGAGGGCCCGTTCGGCAGGTGCGTCGGGCAGGGGTGGGGGAAGCTTCGGAGAAGGGAAGAGGAGGGGGTAGGCAAGGGGCAGGATGTGTAGACGGGGGGCGGCTGGAAGGCTGCCTGGGAAGGCACGAGTGAGACCCGTCACCCTGAGGGCGCTCTGTCCCGTTTACTCCAGCTGCCGGCGCAATCACTGACGCAGGACACCCCGTCCCACCGGGCTGGGACTTGACCAGGTGGGTGCAACAAGGGGAAGGCCGCGAGGGGGTGAGGGCATCTGCGAGACAAGGAGTCTAGTAGCTAAGCACAGAGTTCAGGCTTGAGGAGGGATTCGGAGAGGAGGTTCAGGGTAGGGGAAAGGAAGTGGGGGCCCAGGGAGAGGCGGTCGGAACTGAAAGAGTCTTGCCATTGAGGTGGTTGAGGGAATGAGCTGGGAAAAGAGGGGTGCAAGGCCTCAGTTAACGGAATGTGTGAAACGGAGGGGACAGATGTGTATATAAGCCATGAAAAGAGCGAGAATCTAGCACTCGAAGGGGCTGGCTGAGGTCTAGTGAGAACGCGGAGTCCTAGCTCATCTCCCGTGCACGTCACGAGGGTGTGACAGGCGTGGTACCGGCGTGAGGGGCGACAAGCTAAAACCTCCACGGAAGGGGGAGCCCCACCCAAAGGGACGGCTGCAAGCAAGGGCAGTCGGACGGCAGGGGCGTAAAAGTGTCTTTAGGGGAGAGGCGGCGGCGGGGTGGTGGGGGGCTGCGGACGTGGTCACCAGGAGCAAGGAAAGCCCAACCCATCTTCATCCCCGTCTGCGAGGGACGTGGGCGACAAAACGGCCACCTGTGCCAGACCTCGGGGCAGTCACACCGACTGAGGCAAGTCAGGCTGCCGCTAGGCCAGAGAGGGGCACGGGGCTGCCACAGAAGCAATGAGGGCCCTGCGAAGCTTTGCTGACTGGGCCCTGGTCCCCGAAATGATGAAGGAGTTCAGAAGATGAGGGGTGAGGCAGCCGGACGGCAGAGTGGATCGTAAAGGTGCTCACCCCCAGGTCAGACCTGCAGTGACCGGGTGTTGGCGTGTAGCAGGCGCACCCAGGTTTTTGGCCCAAACCTTCAGGGGAAGAAAAAAATCTTTTGTTTTCATTTTTTAGTTCAAACTTTTATTTGTGCGTATTCAGGTGCTTGTTCGTTGTATTATAAAGGAATGTTAGCATTTGTATTTGAACGTATTAGGCTCCGAGAATTTTATGTAACAGTTACAGATCACAAGAACAGATAGGAGAAATTTTATGTACAAATTTTTTATATAAAAAAATGATGATATTCCAGGGTGTTAGTTTGCGTGCGGATATCGTTATGGAGTTCTGCAGTTACACTTTTAACTCATGAGCGTGAATGACAGGACGAAAACCGTTTCTGGAGATACAGGACTCGGACCACCCCTAGGTAACGGCACCCTACCGTTCCCCTCGCAGGTGTGACCAAAACGGTGTGCGCCGTACGTGGCAAAACGTGAGCCGACGGACGTAAACTACGCTCACGAGCTCGTCATTTCTGTGTCGTATATACCAATCCTTATGTCATTCACCTTCAACTTGGACAGTGTTGCATGTCAGTTATGTCTCAGTGAAACTGGTGCTGTCACCAAGATTCCCTAACCCTGGGGCAAAGAGGAGACGCCCTCAGGGACGGTCCCTAGGACAGGGTCCCCCCCGTGGCTACACCTTTCACAGCACTGCCTTCCCTGCTGGGTCTCTGCAATAGCCTCCCATGAATAAACATTCTCTACCTTTTCATTCTGGTATTTAAGAAGATGGAAAGAGGAAAATTTTCCCAATGAAATGTTTTAAAATTCCTCATTTACAGGTGAAGGACTTGAACAGCGCGTTGAGCCCGCCACCTCTGTCTTTATTAGCGCCAAGACGTACTCCCTGATGACCGGGGCCAGAGCACACCCTGTGACAGGCTGCCTGAGGACCTCGGGCCTGCGGCTGGCTGACACGGGAAATCCGGAGGGAAGGGCCCGCTGGGTACATCAGAGTAGACTTCCAAGAATCACTGGCTGTGAGCCTGCAAACGCGTCCACATGCCCATGTCAGGCCCCTTCTCATAGTTCAATCTGGATAAGTAAATTTCCAATATCCTTTAAGACTGATTTCGTTTTTAGGCAGCTCCTCTCACCATAGGACCTTATACCATTTTATCAGTATCATTCAGTATTCATGATCATAAAAAAAAAAAAAAACACACAATAATTTATAAGGTTCATTATTCCACTGGGCCACCGGTCAGGAACATTCCTTTTCCTGGACATCTGGAAGTTTCTGTGTTCCCCGCCAGAGAATCCTCTGATCCCCCCAAAGGAAAATAAGAACTAATTAAGGCCAGCCAGCAGGACAAGAGAGTGACGTTTCCAAGCAGCGGCCCCTGTGGGAGCAGCTACAGAACCGTCTCGCACGTTCCGGGGAGGAGGAACCCGGCTGGAGAAGTGGTGAGAACCTTGACAACACCCCACGGGAAAGGACACCAGGAGTCGTGTACGGGTCAGGCTACTTGGATGAGTTCGTATTTTTAGGTGAGCGCGGCAACTCCCCCCAAGGTGACTACAAGCAATCAACTTGGAAACGTCTTTGCCACGTGAGGCAGTGAGTGATGGGGCGCCACCTTCCCGGGGAGCCCCCCACCTGAGCTCTCACTGCACACCGACGCAGCCAGGACGGGTGTGTGTGTCACGGCCCCCTGAGGTCGGATGCACAGAACGTTTGTGCCCAGAACGCCCAGCAACCCCGTGCTCCCGCTGGACAAACCCCACCTCACCCCCACACCACGGACGAGTGCCCTCCCGGCCTCCTGGGGCCGTGCGCCTCCCTTCTCCCGGCACCGCAATGCAGGACCATACGTAAAGGGGCGCTGGCACAAACTTCGAGTTCCTGCATCGGGGACTAACCACTGAGAATTTATTTAAAATTGACGCAGAAAGAGGAGAAAGAACTCCACGCAGGAAAAATGAGCAAGTGTATCCACTCTGTCCTGCACCCGATCGGCGGTCCTGTGTGAGCAAAGACGAGCTGTTCAACCCGGAGGCCTCTCCGCAGACGCTCGCAGTTCAGGTAACTAGGATCACTGTGTCTCATTCAATGACACTGTGCATGTCACACACCTTACCGCATGGTTTATTTCGGTTTGTTCGCATACTGAAATCTTGGTAACTGCAAGATTTCTCCCATTTTAAAATCAAATCTCCTTTTGAAAGCTTGCTTTTATAAAAATCATCTACACATCAGCCCTCCTCTCCCCAAAAGTGCATGTCATTCACTCAAATCAGGTCCCCAAACTACAGCAGAAGCACGTCGGGAAGGCACCGTGAGCACCGGACATCATTAGACACTACGGGATCACTTAAGCAGCTCCACAAAGAAATCGCATTTTCATGTCACAGTGGTCTAAGATGGATTTAGGACAAGACAAGGCAAGTAATAAGGATGTCTGTTGAATGTCATGAATCCTGCTAGATCAATTAGTTGCTAAGATATAAGAAGATTTTCTCTACCCTCTTCCTCACCCCGGTGCTCCAAAGGCCACAGCGCTATCAAGCACGGGGCCCGGAGTGCTGTCCCGGCATTCAGCGGCGGCAGGCAGCGCCTAAATGGGAAATCATTCTGATGGTGACAGCACGATGTCAGATGGCAAGCGTCGTCAGCAACGCTGAGCCCCGGTGGTGAAACTCAGAGAAAGGCCCAAGCGTATCTCCCATTCTCACCATACGATTAGCTGGAGTCATTGCCACCTCTGAAGAGCCTCAATCAGGCAAGTGCTCCGATGAGCATTTATGGCCCCAAAAAGAGGACGCAGCCCCACACAGGCTGGTGTCTCCTTCTATCCATTAACTGACTTCTTGAATAGGCAGCAATTAATCACCCTGTTCTGCCTGCAAAGAAAATTAGAGTGTTGTACGCTAATGGAATGAGTATTCAAAGACACGGCCAGTGTCTTCAACGTTAAAGGAAGAGCTTAGGCAGAGTGTGGTGGTCAAGCAATTTTTCTGTCTCCATGAGAATAGCTCATTTTAGCACGAATCATTTTGTAAAATCAAGGAAGTTATTTAATCAACTTTGGAGGATTATAAAGTACAAACAGATATATTGTTAGTGATTTTATACGACAAGTGCAAAAAACACACAGCCCAGAGGGTGTTGTCCGTTAATTTTACCGTGAGAGGCAATACTCAACCCAACCATTCTTCCATTACACTGGACCGTTCTGACACTTTGTATTAGACTTTCAAGATGAGAGTATATTTATTCATGAAATATTTGTCCCTTGAAGCTGAAGGTAATTTCTGAAAACTTCCAAAATTTATGTGGAAATTCATTATTCAAGTCTGATGAATGAGAGCCCCAAAGTGACCACATTGAAAAAAACTGTCCTTAATCAATGGCATGTTCAGCGTGTCCGCTCACTTAAGCAACACGTATCGATGGAGACATTACGAGGTGTAACTTCCCAAGTTGCAGAGATGCAAATCAGGATACATACACACCTTCCCCATTAAGGAGTTTAAAAGTCTACTGAGGGAGAGAGAAACAGATACTCGGACAATTGCAGAACAGTTTAAATCAAGCTTGTCCACCCCACAGCCCACGGGCCACATGTCGTCCAGGACGGCTTTGAATGTGGCCCAACACAAATTCTTAAACTTTCTTAAGACATTATGAGATTATATTGTGACTTTTTTTTTTATTAGCTCGTCAGCTATCATTAGTATTAGGTATGTGATGTGTGGCCCAAGACAATCCTTCTTCTTCCAGTGTGGCCCAGGGAAGCCAAAAGGTTGGACACTGCTGCTTTAAATGATTTTTAAATGGAATGCTCTGAGAGGAATGATTAATTCCAACTGAACTGAATCATGAGAGGGCTGATGGTGGAAGTTGAATTTGATCTGGGAGTCGAGAGGTAAGTATGACCTCAATGGGGAAAATCAGTGAAAAACAGAAAAGTGGGTAGTTGTGAAACGAATGTGATGACAAAGCCCCAAGAAAGGGCAGAATACTTTATGGTACTGCAGGTATCCTGTTGTGAGTAAGTCAGGAGTTATTTGCAAAACATGGGACTAGGAAAGCAGAAATACGGCCAACAAGATACATACGAATGGATAGAACCTGGGAAAACATCTAATTCCACTCATCCGTTTTTGTTTAGAAGAAACAAAAAGTAGCTAGAGTAGCTTGTCAGGTCATAAGGGTCACCAGATGTAGCCAGAAATGAACCCAAAACTCCTGCCACACAAACGGGTCTCCTTTGCGGCTGCCCTGCGTGTAGGATGACCTCGCACTGTGGAAGGTGGCTCTTGTGAGCAGTCATGAGTTTGAACCTTCTAAGTGGATGTGCATGCACTACAGAAAACTCTGGATGCAGGGGGAACCGAGGGAGAGGAAAGGACTGGTGAGAAAGCCTCCACAGACGGCAGAGCTGGAGCTAACCGGAGCCGGAACTAGAACCATGATGACTGCAACAGAAAGGAAGTGACGGACTCAGTGTCATTTCAGCGATGAAATGGCTGCGACGTGGTGATGGGAGTGAGGAAAGATTGACAGATGATTTTGGAGCCCGAGGGAAGGCTGGTGCTACCACATCACCTGAGGAAGGGACAGAATCGTTAACTCTGCCTTCTCAGATCTTGGTGAAGGACACTCAGGCATCGTTTGAAATGGAGGCCCAAGCCTCTGCTCCAAGGTTCTGGCCCTTAGAGAATACCTGCAGAAGATCAGAGGCTAACGGGGCCAAAATGCCAAATTTATTATTGACTGGTGAGGAGCAACGACAAAAAGTAAGCTTTTGGGCACCGTCCTGGATGTGTGCCCAGAGGACTTTTCTTTTTCCGCCCAAGTCACGTGAGAAACAGAGTCACATGTTGGGCAGATCCTGACTCAACTTCCCAGTCGGCTTCAGAGGACCTGCTCAAAAGGTTGATTATTGCTCACGAGAGCCACCTTCCACGGTGCAATGGCAACCTACAGGTGGGGTAGGCACAAAGGAAACAGGCTGAAGAGCAGAACCCCTCCCCATATGAACAAGGGAAGAGAGGTCCCCTGCCTGGTTCTGTGTTCTGAGGCCAGTAGCCTACCCGCTAACAAATCACTGCCCAGTGAGTATCAAACTCTGACCAAGCTGAATAACCATCCTCCTCCTCAAAGGAAATGAGAGGCAGGAACATCCTTCCCAGCATGCCCCTGCCAAAGCCCAACTTCCATCGGAGAAAAAAGAACAGAACTCTTCTACTACAACATTCTCTTCTCCCCTAACTGTCAAGCAACGCTCAAGTTTTCTCAATTATCGATTCTATCTCCTCTCCTGAAACCAGCACAACCCTGTCTCCACTTGCCCATCCCCACTGGTATTTTCTTCAGATCTCTCCAAATCAGTGCAGTAGACCCTCCCCAATGATGTCTTCATCTCTGGCTTCACAACCTTCCATGCCACTTTTTACAATGCTGAGAGCTACTAAAATGCAATGCAATCACATTCTCCTGTCACTTAAAACACCCCACATGCTCCCAGTCATCTCCAGGATAACATCCAAATACCTGTCAGTATTGAATTTAGTGCAATTACTTGTTTTCATGTCTTTCTATCCTACTACATGGTAGGGTTTTTTTATTGCAGGGACTTTTTCTAATTTATCTGTGTATTGTCAATGCCTAGCAATGAAGCTAAGTATTCAAAAGTATATTTAGACCTGTGCAAAGCCCCTCCACATCTGACCCTGCCTATTTCTCCAGCTTCCTATCCTGTCAGTCACAGCTCTACCAATCCCTACCTAACTCTCACGCAAGTTCTAATTCCAGGTAAACCAAACTATCTGCAGGTGTTTGGGAAGTCTTTGCTCTTTCTCCTCACATTTTCACACTGTCTCTTCTCCCTTCTTTCCATTTCTTTTTCCCACTTAAATATGTTCCCTATGTATTACCTATATTTCAAAATATCACCTCATGCTTCCTTTTCTGCAAATAGACTTTGCTAATCTTAATCCCATCATTGATTGGGTAGAAGACTCTCCCCATAGTACATATGTCTATCTCTAACACTGCATCTATCAAAATGGTTTATAATAGTAATGTATTTTCTGTCTTCTCAGGTGGATGCTAAGTTCCTTAAGGGTAGGCAGGAGTCTTCATGTCTGGAAGTAAGGTTCAGTAAATAGAGAGAGACAGAGGGACAGAGAGAGACAGAGGGAGGGAGGGAGAAGGAAAGGAAGGAAGAAAGGAGGGAGGAAGGAGAGAGAGAGAAAAAACAAGAAAGGGAGAAAGGGAGTGAGAGGGAGAGAAGGTAGGAAGGAAGGGAGGGAGGGAGGAGCTCAGTATTTTACTCACTACGTTTGTCTATACAACATTCATTGAGAAATGTCCATGGACCCACAGGGTAGCATGGACAGATGGTTGACTATCTATTTCTCAGCCTTCCTGCTAATTAATTTGTTTGTCTAGACTTTCAAAAACAATTCAATAAATAGAGGGTTTGTTCTAAATTGTATTTTAAGTTATTAAAAGACAGAGTAAAAAAATCCTTTAGGAAAAGCCTTGTTTTATTAAAGATTTAACTTCCTTCACTTTGGCTTAAGGTCTATAGAGTTATGCAAGTCAGAAAAGATCTACTATTCAATTAAAAGGTACAACTATCAGAAGTAAGCGAGGTCACATTTGGCTGCATTTATGAGATGTTTGACAACTCCCTCCACCACTGAAAGAGCACTGTGTCCCTCCAGGACACTGTATGGATTTGCCTTTTTCCCGGGCCACAGCAAATGTCCAAGGGCATGGTCACAATCATGAACTCTAACATCCCCAAAATTCAACTATATTCTTTATTTTCTCTGATGAAAAGTCAAAGACCCTTCAATAAGTCCTTATAGAAATAAACAAGAATACATGAAATTCTCTTTAAAAATAGAACCATTATGGTTAAATAGGGCAAAAGCTGAAGGAAGAGCTTTGGTGATAGATAATTATTTACTAAGGCCGATTTAGCGTACTATGGACGTACATTGCAAGAAAACGAGCAATTTGTTTGGCAAACTTCTGCTGCTTTGGAGAAGAAAGCAGAACCAAGAGAAGTAAGGTTCCTGTCAGTGATAGCAAACGTGGAATGTGTGCTACTGACACTTGAACTTGGCCTGTTTTCCTCGCCTGTGCTCATTTTCATGATGGAACCTATCAGACGAGGGCTCTTCAGTCAATAAATCTATTGCAGGCCTGCATATGAACACAACCGTGAACAATACGTGCCTCTTGCCTTGAAGCACAGCAGATAGAATTTTTTAAATCATCCAACAAATCAAGATGTGATACGGGCTAAACTGAGGATGCAGGTGGAAAGACAAATCATCTAATCTGGAGGAGGGGGCTTTAGTGAGGATTTCCAGGTGGCAGAGTCACGGGAAAGAAATCCGAGGACAGCCAGGAGCAACAGCATCTGCAAAGGCAGGGAGAAGCATATTCGGAAGGGGTTGACAAACACATCAGCGTCTCGTAATCTAGACTGATGGAAGGAGAGACAGGAGATGAGGCTGAAAAGATAAACAGCAAGATCATGACAAGCCTGATAGGACCAGCTAGGGAGTTTTCATTTTCTCCTGAGGACTGCAGGTTGCACTGAAGAGTTTCAGTGACACAGGTTGGGTTTTAGAAAGACCATGTGCTGTTACTGTGGGACAAGATGAGATTGGTGACACTTTTGAGATTGTTCTGATAACCTAGGTAAGAGGTGATGACAGCCTAACCCACAACAGTAGTACCGATGTGAGAAGGCATGCATAAATTGGAATGACATTATGGAGAGAAAAGCTGAAACAGGATTTGATAAGTATGGGAAATTAAAGAGGAAGAAACCGCTCTCCCGGTTCATTGTATCATGCCTTTACTTTTTATTTTTTCACACAATCTACAGAACCTAAGCACTCCTAATGGTGGTTAAACACCCTGTGAAGTCACCCAGGGCAGGTGTGTGGGTTACACCAAGTTATTCATATCGACGGTCTAAGAATACTGGTAGGGAGAAATAGAACTTTCTGTCCAATTAACAGGAATTGTTTTCATTGCTCTGGTAAAGTAGAATGTTCAACATTAAACTCATGAACTTGAATGAAAACTACCTGAAAAGATAAGAACAATGATGAAGTTATTTCCCATATAAATTACTAGTAGCTTATAAACCAGTCCGAAGTGCCTTCATGAATCTGATGTTTCTAAATTTAATGTTCCTGCTTCTGCTCAAAACGAAAGAAGTTTCTATTATTATGGCTCCATATGAGTTTACATCCCATGATTCTTTCTTTGAACCTCCAATTCAAACTTCAAATCTAATCATAAGCCTTTGGAGGATTTTCTCCTCCAAAACCTGAGGACAGACTAAAAATCTTTTCACATTTGCATAAAATGTCTATAGAAAATGTAGTTCCCTATTAAGAGATTTCTTAGCCAAAGATAAATGTAAGCAAATTTCAAAAAGCTCCAAGTACCATCCAGTTTGCTTTTCACTATGTCAACCATGACATCAAAATAAATAAATAAATAAATAAATTAAAAAGGAAATGATAAAGAAAAAAAGACTGTCCCTTGAGCAAACAGAAAGGAATAACATTGAAAATCTAAACACACCACCCTGGAAGTGTTCTTTAAGGGATGGAAGTAAGACAGCCTCTGAGAACACAGCAATGCCACGCAGCCCTGAAAATATCAGGATATGAGCAGAAGAAGAGGCAAGGGGCTGTTCATTAAAACAAAAGTTCTTCCCAAACCACACATAACAAACTAACCCGCATAATACTCAAGGGAACTTTATTCTTTCGTGGCTCCTTCCCTGAAAGGTCAAAAGTTCAAATTGAGTAAATGCTGATTGATAGGATTGAGTCTGGGAAAAGCACCCTCCTTGGCTGTAGCCCAGCAGATACATGACCAAACTAAAAAACAGCCAGCCATTGCAACACAACTTCATGACAGACACTAGGAGTAGTTTAAGGTTCTCTGACTCATGTTCATGGGCACTACAGCCCAAAAGAAATTGCCTTGAATTTTTGAGATGAAGCTTTAAAAAAAAAAAAAAGTATTTTTAGAGAGGTTAGAAAATTAGATAATTGCTTGATCTAGCACTGTACCTTGGAAGAATAAGGCCCTCTGTGAAGGTGACATTATGTGGATGAAGCATGTTTGCAGATATGATTAGGTCAAAGATCTTGAGATGGAAAGATGGTCCTGGATTATTTATTTCCATGGATCCCAAATGCAACAACAAGTGACCTTACAGCCAGAGGCTAGGGGAGAGTGAGCACAGAAGAGGAGAAGGTGATGTGATGACAGAGGCAGACAATGCAGTGGTGTGACCACACGCCGAGGGACCCCAGCATCTCCAGAAGTGGGGAAGGGCAAGGAATGGATTCGGCCCTAGAGCATCCCGAGGGGAAAGGCCTTCTGACATCTTGATTTCTGATTTTGGACTTCTGGACTCCAGAACTGTGAGAGAATAAATTTGTTGTTTTAGGACACTAAGTTTGTGGTAACTTATTACAGCAGCCACAGGAAGCTAATACAGACGCCTTGGGTGCAGTAGAGAAATAGAAAAAGTTTCTCATCACTCACTTGGCAAGTCAGCAGTTTCCTACACAACGTGCTCATGGCCTTGGGCATGCAACCTCATCAAAGAGGCAGAGCATTAACTGCTTTAACTGCAAACAGTAGAGCACTGCCTGTCTCCTGGGTACCCAAATTCCAAAGGAAATTCAGACTTCTGTGGAAGCAAGATAGCCAAGCCCCGCTCAGTAGCAGAGTCAGGCAGTGGGTAAGAGATGACATCCCTTTCAATGCATGTCCTGCTGCCATTTGCAACTGGAACCACTCTAGTAGCACGTGGTCAGTTTGTACGACTTGCCAGTAGGGAGATATCCAGGGTCAAGTGTGGAGTGATGGGAAGGCTTTTGGAGAAGGCACTCTGCCCTCAGGCCCAGCATTCATAAGCAATGTGACTTTGGGCAAGTTGCTAACCTACTTCCCAAGAGTGTCACAGGGCAGCTTTGCAATTAATTTGTAAATGCCCTTTGGCCCACGGTAAAAATCTATGCAGCCCGTGAGATTTGTATCTCCCGGAGCTACTGATTTGCATCCCGTGAAGCAAGGAAATAACCATCCGCCTGCAGACGGTGCCCACGCAGACCTCCCTTATTAACACAGGTCCCCTGCAAGGTCCAAATCAAAATGAAAGGGACAAAGAGGGAGACTTTGGCATTTGTTTCGGCCTCATTGACTAAACCCTATCGGACGTATTCTGATCCTGTTTAGCAAACAGGCATATTGGCTAGCGTTTATTCTCTTGGACACCACAAGGCTACAGCAAATGGTGTTTGGATGCTTTTGGAGCCTCAAGAAAGGGCACTGTCTAAATCCAGGGGACTATTACATGAGAGAGACAGAGCCTTTGTCTCCCAGTCTTAATAAAGAACTAAGCATAAGGCCAATCAGACTTCTAGTTCAGACACCAAATTGACCCCTCTGGGAGCTGAGCAGGTCTCAGTCTCCTTCCTGCCTCATCTCGCAGTGGTAATAAAAGAGCATACGCGGAGGATTAACTAAAGTTCACACACTGACTTGAAGAGGAACGTCTTCATTTAAGTGCTGAAAATTTGTATTCGTGGGAGGGCAGGAGAATGGCAAAGAACAGAAAGTTACAGAAAGTTATAATGAGAACTATATATCGAAGCAGGTCTAAGGGATCAGATGCAGCAAGGGAGCAGGAAAGGTTGCCAGAAATAAAAAATAAAAAAAAAAAAAGACTACTTCCATCTGTGTTGGCTTAGGCATGCTCTTCAAGCCCTACAGGGATCCTCTAAGCAACAACAAAAAATAATAATAACAATTAATTCCAAGTGCAGAAAATAGAGAAAACAGCAATAGAATACCAGAGAACAAGGGGAGGAAAAGAGGACAAAGAACGGAGGTGAAGGGAGGAGACAGGACACGATAAGACAATAGAGAAAGAAACTCCTAGGATCTATAACAAGAGCTAGAATAGCTCGTCAGCCCCCATTCATTGCAAGGGCAAGCATTGTCGCCTTCATTTTAGGACATCAGAGCTTGCCCCTGCTGTCACCTTCCTGCCAGAAAAATGACTTAACCAAACCAAAGAAGATATGGTCTAGCCTCTTGGCATATGGCAGAAAAGAAGTGTCTTGCTCACATTCAGAATTGCGTGTATAAAATACACCGACTGCCAAAGCTGTATTTGCACGCACATGCGTGCACACACACACACACACACACACACACACGGCAGTTTGGCAGAATTTAGTTAAGAAATTGCATACAATGAAATTGGCTTCCAGACTTCTATGATCAGGCAAATGGTTAGTTTTTTGTGGTGGTGGTGGTGGTTGCTTACCTGTTTTTTAGTCTAAATCACCTCAGCTTTACATAGATGTAAAGGTGGAGCCTACAATAGGTAAACATGTTAAAATGTCCCCGCATTGTGAGAGGCAGAGGTATCACACACACCTCATTTTGGTTTTGCACCCAAGCAATTTCAAAAACCACCACCTGGTTTTACACAAACCTGGGCCCCAACCCATTGGGTAACAGGAGGTGTTACACCTCCGTGATGGAGGTGTAAGAGGGTGTGGAGAGAAAAGGTGACATAATTGCACGGCTCTGAGTTCTGCAGCTCACGTAGGAGCGGATGTCAGGGGGCACCTCGAGCCTGCAGTGCTCTGCTGCTTCAGGGGTGCTCAGTTCTTCTAGCCCGTTCCAAACCCACGATTCAACCTTGCGGTCTATGTAGCCCCAGAAGGCACGGACACATCTTTGCAGCACCGCCCTTCATTTATGGGACAACAGTATGGGACGGGTTCCAGTTAAGAAACAGAAAGCAGAACAGTTACTTTAATAAAGAGGATTTAGAGAAGGATTATTAATGAGGTCTGATAAAACCGGAAATACAGCAGTTTCCCAGGAACTCTCAGGGCAGAAAGCAACCACCTTTCCTGGGTCTGGACAACCAGGACAGATGTTGGGAGCATTAAACCTAGTGGTGCCTCATCCAACATGGTAACCACCAGCCACATGTGGCTTTTGAGCAGTTGAAATGTCACGAATCTGAACTGAGGTGTACCAAAAGTGTAAAACACACAGTTTTCAGAGACTAATGAGAAACAGGAGATAAAACACATCAATGTAATTGTTACAGTACATGGAAATATTTGGGATTCACTGGGTTAAACAACACAGTAGACTCTCAGTTAACAGGTACCCAGAGGGATTGGTAGATGATGGATGAATTTAAATAGACTCTTTGGTAACCGAAACTCAAGCAACCAGCACTCTCAAGCAACCAGCAAAACCTCAAGCAACCAGCAAGATCTCAAGCAACAGGCAAGAAACGTTGCCGGCTGCCTAAGGGCTGGTTGCTTGACTTCCGGTTACCAAAGAGCCGACTGTATTTATTTCACTTACTTCTTTTCTACTTCTACAATGTGACCACGAGGGAAGTTCACATTCTAATGACGTGCATTTCTTTTCTCAGGGACAGTGCTGGCTCCTGGGCTTGGAAGAAGCACCCGGGGAGTGGGGCCTCCGTCTTGCCGGGAAGGGAGCTGTGGGTGACACTGGTGTGACTGGGGAGAGTGGGGAGTCTGGTTCCGGCCGTGTGATCGGCAAACCAGAGCTGAATCAACTGGCCCTGCCAGGGTGAAGGACTATCACTGCAGCGATGCCAACAAGAGGGACAGCCCAACAGGAAGGGGAAGTCTCTTTCTCTCCCAGCCTCACATTTTTCTTCTGTTGTCTCCAACTGGTAAAGCCTGAGAAGGATCCAACCCTGAGGGAGAAATATGATGTGCAGGCTCCCGGCCCCAGATGAAGAGAAGAGAATGTGAAAAGATGAGTTTGATGTTGAGAGGCAAAGAGCACACTCACAAAACACATGCCTTGGCTGCCAGGCATAGTTTTAGATATTAGGGACGCAATACTGAACAAAAGTCCCCATCTACACACAGCTTTGGTTCCTGTGAGACAAGGCAGACAATAAACAAATGCATAAACGAGATGATTTCAGAGAGTGGTAAGTGTTATGGAATTTAGAAAGTGAAGCCATGGATGGGAAGATGACAAGATGAGAGGATGAGGTTGGGTACGGTCTAGATGAAATCAGGAGATGCCTTCCTAAGAAGATACGTGACCTAACGGGGGAATGGAGAAAGCAGGAGGAGAAGGAAGAGGAGGTTTCTAAGGCACAAGAAATAAAACATGCAAAATCTCTGAAAGAGGCATGATCTTGGATTGCAGCTGAAGCATCACTGCCCGGAGGAAAGAAGGGTAAGGAGTGGTTCATGCTCAGGAATACGGACTTTAACTTAATTGCTATGGGAACCACTGTAGGATTTTCAGCAAAGAGAGCAGTATGATTTGATTTACATTTGTAAAAGGTCATTCTGGTTGCTGTGTAGAAGAATGGACCCTAGAGGGGCAGGTGTGTGCGGGAGACCAGGAAGCTATCGCAATACCCAGGTAAAAGATGGTGATGCCTGGGACTGCGGTTGAAGCAGTGGAGATGGCATAAAGACTGTATTGAAGATATACATGAGAGGATGAGCCAACAACACTCATTACGATTGGGCTGATTCATGTAATTCATTTGGGTAAATTTTCCAACTAGCTAACACATTCCAAACACTAAAGTTCTTTGAAAATATTCTCATTTTTCATGGATGCAAGTTAAAGTTACATAAAACCTTCCTTGATCTTCTCCTATAGCAAATCCCAGGTTTACAAACTATTATTTTGACTCAGGGTCATTTTTGTCTGCCACCTGACACATTCTCTTTCAATTTCTTGAGTTCCTCCACTCCAATTACTTCCAATCCACATGTGAAAGTTCTGCTTGTTTTGAGGCAAATCTTCATTAGGATGATGGATAATTTTTCCAGATAATGTAATCCACATGTTGACCATGCCATTTAGGTAGAAACTGCGCCTGCCTAGCTCAGGTGAGCATCTGCTGCCCCAGCCAGTTCACCAAGCCCGTGTTTACCCAGGCCCTCATCTAACTGAAATTATCCTTGCTCTGAGACATCAGCCATATTTAGCTTCTGTGACCGACCAAGGTCAAAATCAACATGACCCATACTTACTAAAGCCAAAGAAGCAGTCATTCAGAAAACTTCATCTCCACAGTATTTTGAGACCCAATTTTCAATATTCCCAGCCAATTCATAAAGATAATAGAGCTTTAAGGTTCTTCTAAATGACCTTCTTGTTCTCTTCTCTCAAGATCTGAATGGAAGTCTGAACTAGAAATCAAATTATCATTTACTGGTGGGTCCGAATTAGAAACTGTGGCTTAGAATTAAGGCCCAATGGCTTTTTCAATGTGTCCATCTGAACGGAACTAAACTCACCCAAGTACAAACTCACCACCTTCACTGGAAGGGTGAGGGTGGAAATCTGATTGGAGCGAGATGAAAGCAAATAGAAGGTGAAGAAATGGAGACACAAAAATAAGACTTGATAATCCACAAATTTGAGGTTTGAAAGAGGAATGGAGAAATGGAGCCATGGCTAACTGGGGATGTGAGATCAGAGGAACACTGCATTTGAAGATAGTATTGGGCATGTCTATGCATGCATGGAAATAATCGAGGAAAGCAGGAAAAACTGAGGTTGTAAGAAAGGAAAAGCACATCAGAAAAGGTGATGGAGAGTCAGGCGTTGGGGTTCAGTGGGAAGACTGGCCACCACAGTAACGAGGGGAATATAACGCAGATGGGGGCAAATGAATGTATGTTTCCAGATTTAGTTGTGGGCAGATGGAGTGTTTGTTCTATGTTGTTTTTGTTTTTCTCTGAATGAAAAATGAAATGAGGTATTCAGTTAAGAGTGAGAGAGTGGGAGGTGTGAAAAGAGAGAAATTGTGAAATTAAAAATCTTGCAGGGAAACAAAGTTACTGAGCAAAGACTTTCTGAATAGTGCAGAAGGTCCACTTGAGGTGTGTGATAATTTCTAGTGAAATCAGCCAGCCCAGCCATGTGAGTTGCTCCAGCAATATTCAGATGCTCAGGGGTATCTCAGGAGAAGCCGGGTATGTGGTCTCAGGTGAATATGAATTAGTTCAGGGCCAAGATGAAGGAAAAATGGCGGGCCCAGGGAATCGAAGGCATTTGCAAGAGCATGATTATATTAATTTATTAGCAGTAATCATCAAACTCCTAATCTACATCAAGAACTAGCCAAAAATACCCAGTTCAGTGACAGGGAGATGCAGATACAGGCCACTGCCTAGGACAAGCTTGTCCAACCTGCATGGGCTGCATGCAGCCCAGGACGGCTTTGAATGCAGCCCAACACAAATTCGTACATTTTCTTAAAACGTGACGAAAATGATGTGTGAATAGCTCATCGGCTATCGTTCGTAAGTGTTAGTACATTTTATGTGCGGCCCAAGAGAATTCTTGCTCTTCCAATGTGGCCCAGGGAAGCCAAAAGTTTGGACACCCCCAAGCTAGGGGTGCTCCAGAACTGGGTGCGGATTTTTTTCTTTAATCTACTTTTTTCCCCTTTATTTTTCTTGGGGGAAAAAGCAAAACAAAACAGAACAAAACAAAAACAGCAACAACAACAAAAGTGGTAACATATTTAGTACCTACCAGATGTCAGGTTCTATGCTGGGCACTTTTGTAAAATTACCTTATCGCTCCTTAGAGCAGTGCTGTGAGGAAATCACTATTATTAGCCCCATTCTCAGATGAGGAAAAAGAAAATGAAGATATTAAGCGACCCATGTGGCACACCACAGCACAGTCTAAACTACTGGCCCTAGAGCACCTTCTTTCACAGGTTTAGCCTTCATCACTTAGGGAAAATACAAGCAAACAAAAAAAATCTATTTTCCATTAACATATTTAAAATTTCTGATTTTCACTTTAACCCAAAAGCAATTGGTTTTTTATTTGGAGATCCTTTGGAAAGAAGGAAGAATTTAAAACTGTTATAAAAAACCTCAGTGAAATTATCATTCCAAATTACCTAACTTTACAAATGGAACAGTCTTGCCTAACAAGTCTCTCTTGTGGGTGATTTATATGCTGAGGAAAATATGTATGCTTTACCTCACATTTTCTGCTTAAAAGAAACTATCTGAATTTCTAATTTGGGGCCTGGAAAATAAACACAAGTTTCCCTCTTTAACTCCACTTCCTTCCTTCCTTATTAATCCAACCAAGATAATGGTCCTAAGAGGCACTATTGTTCTCTCTTTTTTATATTGTTTTTCCTATGACAAACAAGATTTTAAGAGGCACCCATCCTAGTCATTAAAAGTCACAAAATGAGCATGGAGTGAGAGAACACGGGCTTGAAAGCAAGGGTTGCACACGGTGAAGGTCACTCACATTCTGAGTGCAAAGTGCTGGACGGGGTGGTGGGCACGGCTCCCTGTCTCCCCGTTCTCTAAACCAAACCCAAGATTACAAAACTTGAACCATGCAGAAGTCCCCTCGCCTAGTTATCACTTTCCAAGCCTATGTTTTATGTGAATACCTTCAGCCATCACTGTTGGGAAAGACACATTCAAGTCAGACAAACGTAGCACACGAGCCCCGCTTCCGGCACGGAAGTGACACGCCATGCAGGCCATTTAGCCAGGTTGGTCACAGTCATCGTTGGTTGGGAACACTCCATTCCAAGCCAGAGCTTCGTAATCTCGGTTACACATTAGAATCACCGGAGGCATTTAAAAAAAAATAAAAAACTTTTTATTGGGAATTAATTAGGGGCTCAAGGAAAACTTGCAGAAACAGTACAGGCAGTGCTCATGTAAGTGTCGCTTGCTGCCTGTAACGTTAACCCCTTACAGAGCGCGTGATCAGAATCAGAAAATTAACAATGCCATCAACTAAATTACACATCCTTCCAGAATAATGTTACTAGTTGTTCCACTCGCGTCCTTTTTTTGATTCAGGATTGCATCTAATTGCTATTTCTTCTCGGTCTCATCCAACCTATGATATCTTCTCCGTCTTTTCTTGTCTTTCCTAACCTGATCCCTGTGAAGAACACTCATCAGTTATTTTATAGAATATTCTTCAATCTGGGTTTCTTTGATATTTTCTCACGATCAGAGTGAAGGGATGTATTTTTGCAATAACACCGTAGAGGTGCTGCAGGCCTCTCAATGGATTACATCAAGAGGTTCCTAATATCAATGTGTTATTCCTCGTGATACTGACTTTGACAACTTGGTTAAAGTCACAGCATCTGGGTTTCTCCACTGTAAAGGTCTTATCTCTCCCTTCATGGTTAATCAATACCTTGATACTTTGAAACTATGCAAAACAAATCCTATTTTTCCTCCAATTTTACCTAGTAATTTTAGTACCCTGAATAGATCTTGTCTAAAACAGTTATCGCTGTGGTGTTTGCCTAACAAGGAGTTTCTGTTTCCCTATTTCTCCCTACATTTATTAGTTGGAATTCCACCTGAGTGTTTAAACATGCTAATACCTAGGCCTCACCACAGACCAACGCAATGAAAACTCACTAAGCATATTGTGACTCACTCACGCAGTGTGACTAATGAGCAGATATAATCTGTGTTGAAATGTGAAGAAACTGACATCTGAAATGGCACAAAACTTAGGTTTTCACCACCCGTAAGTGGTGAAGGCAAGACAGAAACTCAGAGCTACCTGTGTCCAAAATCCACGGTCTGCGCACTGTCCCATTGTCCCTGCTTTCAAGTTCAGCTCTCTGCTCCCGATGCCCAAAGCTGCCCTGTTTAAAGCCAACTCTCCCTTCTCACTCCAATCATCCTGAATTCTGGCCTCAATCCAGACAGGGTTAGACGTGTTTTTTTTCCCTCCGGACCTTGGGACATCCACCTTCCCAACGAGGAAGGAACAGAGATGCCAACTATGCTTTGTCTTCTCCTGGAGACTGGATTGTTACAGAGCAGTATAGTATGTTGGGGAAAGAAAAAGGTATTTCATACACATGCAATCATTTACATATTTAGGCTAATAGGCACCCCTTTTAATGAAATAGAATCTGAACGCTCTCAGAGCAGTTAAGCTCATCGGGCATTGAAACATATGCACGAGGTTAAGAGCGGGACTTTGGAGCCAGGTCAGCTGAGCTGGAGCCCAGAAAACCACTCAATTACCTTGACTATGTATTTTAACCTCTCTGTGTTCCATTTCCTGTTAAAATGCAAATACTAATGCCAATTACACCAAGTTCTTAGGAGGTCTTAGCACAGAGGCACAAGCAATAACCATAAAGCTTTCAAAAAAAAAAAAAACACTAACCATATTCCTAACACCTGACAAGAGATGGGTGCTTTGTAAGGGAATATTTAAGAAAAGCAGAGAGGTCATTTTGGAGGCTATGGCCCTTTAAAGGGGGCCATGTCCGATGTTGTGGGTGCACCCTGGGCTCTTAGAAATGTCCGTGGGGTGGATAAGGATGCTGATGGAGAAAAGGGTAAAGGAACATGGTGACTGTGAGCCATCACCTTGACCGATTCCTCTTGTGAAGAGAGCTCGGTGAAAGGGGGGGCACAGCTGAAGCATTGCTACAGCTGCCAATCTGTCGGGGCAGGCAGCCGAAACACCACGTGACAGGGGAAGAGAGAAAATTTTTCCCAGCATGCTTCGCAGGAAGGCTACTGTATGTGCATGCCATCAGGATAAGGAATTCTGTCATGAGATTTCAGTCGTTTCCATATGCCCAGCGCATGGAAACTGAGAGATTCAGAAGAGCAGAATCAGAAGCTCAGTGACAAGAGAAGCGTCCGTCCCGTGACGTACAGGTCTCTCTTGCTGAGACAGGTAAACAAATCAGGGGGCGGTGCTGGTTTTTTCACACGTGGTCTTGGCCAAAAGGCCGAGAAGCGATGCTGATTGTTTTCAGATCTATGGAAGAAATATTCCAGCTGCTCTGCTTGTCTCCTTCTTTCTCATTAAGGGGTCAGCATCTCCCCTAAATACTTAGTGAACGAATAAACAATAATGGTTAAAAGGATGTCAAATTACAAGCCTATAAACCTGCTCAGGAAATCTAAAAACCTGCTTCGCCTTGGCTCTACGTCACTGAAGATGATGTCTCCTAAGGACAGCAGTCGTTGCTTGCCCAGCTACGAAAATGTGAAATCAAGTGCCTGCAGCGAAAATGGGAAGTCACTCCTCTCCTCCGTGCTCAGTAAGAGAACCCTGGGAAGCGTGCCCAGCTGAAGGACCGCATTTCCCAACCACACCTCTAAACAGAGCTGACCAGTGACATGTAAGAGACCTCCAGGGAGAGAGTTTTGTCCCCTGTCCTTTGTATTTCCTGCCTGGAATAAAGACAGGATGGCTGGAGCTCCGAGTCATTTCATGATTTTGAGGATGTGAACAGAAAGACGTGAGGAGACTGGGGGTCTCGTGGTGGTCTGCAGGTGCCATTCCAGCATCTTATCTTCAGTCTTGATTTGTGCGGGGGAAGAATTTCCATCTTGTTTAAGTGACCAGAGTCAGGTCCACCGCCAACACCATTTTCGCGTTGCACCCCATTAGATGAAGTGTGTGAAGAGCTAAATCAGTGGAAACCAGATACATATACGTTGGAGGAAGAAGGCAATTAGAAGTTTTAATGGACGGTTGTAGTAATTATTAACAGGACGGAAGCACATAAAGTGCACGATGTAAGGAAATATTGCTGTGAGGACACTGCTACCCACTGCAGAGTGAAATAACTGAGCTCTACCAGCAAGTGTTTTTGTCCATCATCGGCACCACCGAGGATGGAAAGGCGTTAGAAGTCACCAAGTCCAACTAGCCATCTAGAATATTTCGGTAAGAAGTCGCCCAGCCTATGCTTGACCCCATCAGGTGATGGATAACTCCCGACTTCCCACGCCGGCCCGTGTTGGTCTTTGGAGAGTTCTGAACGTTACAATGTTGTTTCTCACACGGAGCGGAAAACGCGTTCGCCTCCAGCTTCCAGCCCCCGGCCAGCTCCCGTCTTCCAGGCTCCAGTCAGCGTCTACTTTCCCAGAAGCCCAGGAGTACGTACGACTGTCCCTGCTTTTCCTGTCCTTCCCGTCACGTACCCTGATAGGATAGGGCCATGTCCTCCCCAGTTACCTAACTTCCATTGTGCCAAAAACATTGCCTTTGTTCCTCAGATACGAAGTAATCCTGATTCCCAGACGTCTTCAGCAACTCTGGGAGATAGATTTTGAAACAAAACAAGTGAAGAGCTTGTCCTATGTGGTACTGTCAGCTGAAGGAGGGTACCGTTATACATCCCCCGATTTGTGAAATTCCTCTGCTTACTCTATAGCGTACCCATGCAACTTGCGTGGCCTAACTCAGAAATCGTGTGTTTCTGACAGTGGGCCAAATGACAATCAGCATATCTTCACCATAACATTACGTCTGCCGTTTCACTTTTTATCGATGCTCCGGGGCTCTCCTGTAATTTTTTATTCTCCCAATTGTGGATTTCCGAGCAGGCTTCAGTGATGCCAATACAGAACACTACTGTAAGTTTTTCCAATAAATAAAGTCTACTTCTTCTCAATTAGATCTGTTCTCCTATTATCATATTTCAAACAGACTCTAGTCACTGAACTTTGGTGACACCAAGGAGATATTTAGCATCTGTGTTATGATATCTAATTCACTTGGTTACCCTCTAAAATCAAATATATTGAACCCACAGGATGCAATAATAACCAAAATAAATGTAGCCTAAAATAGTTGGGGTTAGAATTTTTTTTAAAAAAGTGAAATTAAAATTTAGTCAACTAGCAAGGGCGTTGTAAATTTAACCTGAAACTCATCTCGGGCTTTGGCACATAAGGGCAGACGTTCTGGAAGGAACTCGGGCCACATTTTTCTGCTTCTACAACTGGTGTTGTGTCAAAGAGTCAAAACGAAAATGGTCAGAAACTGCAGTTCCCCTACACCAGGAGAGCAGAAGTCATTTTTCAGGCTAGGTTTTTAAGAGCAGAAAGCCCGGTTCACAGTTGAGGAGGAACATCGTTGCTCGTTCACAATCTGTCTTCCACCCAACCTGTTCTATTACCAATATCAGGAAGGTGCAGAGATAAAATATAGTTTAAACTTCAAATTCCTCAAAGCAGGCTGTCAGGGAGGGGAGAGGTCAGATGCTGATGTGCTGATGACCACGGTGGCGATACCGGTTTGTCACCTGTGAGTGGGGATGGCGTCAGCAGGAGATGAGAGCTGGGTTATGGGAGGTCAATGCCGTTGATGTCAAAGACAGATGAGCGCAGGCGAGGCGGCAGGCGGCCAGAGCTGCTGGAGACTGAGATAAAGCCCCCGCAGGCCCTGGGCCTCCCTTCCTCCTCCGCTAAAGGCCACGAGAGACGATTTTTTAATGACAATTACCCTGAAGAAGCCTTTTTTCCTGGTACCAGATATTTCCTGTCCAGGCGGACGGGGACAAGATGAGTGCTGTCTGTCCGTCACGTCCCACACCGGCTTTCCCTTCGGTGCGTGTCCACTTGTCCTTCTCGTCACAAATAAATACACACGAGGTCGGACAGTGAAGTTCACAAACTCCTCCTAGAAAAGTGCTGATACCTCAGTGCTGAGAATCACTCTGGTCACCTCCCAAGTGCTCCCCTTGGAAGCTGTGCACCGATGCCAGCGCCGAGTCCACCCTTCAGAGCAATTTTGGAACTCTGGAATGGCCTTCAGAGCTGTCATTGTGCCCAAAATCTGACAACTAAGTTCATGAACTTGCCCTTGTGCACTTATGTTGGCAGCACTGCACAAACAACTCAGCGAGGTGACATTAGTGTAGCTTCCCAAGGGGAGGACCTCGGAGGTGACCGTAGTGATACTCAGCAATGGGGTTTGTCGCACTTTTTCGAGGATGAGTTCGCAAACTTAATTGTCAGACCTCATGCATGCATGCATACATACATACGTACATACCATATATTAGAATATGTTAATGGGATGCCATTTGGAATGCTCACTCATGTGGCATATAACAAATATCATATTTTTCTATGAATAAAATGCCCCCATGTATAAAACAGCCCCTACTTTTCTAACCCAATGTTAGGAAATCAATATCAACTGGTTACTCCCGTGTGTAAGGCCACCCCCAACTTTCAGTGTAACAATTTTAGACAAAAGTATCATCTCACACACGGAAAAATACAGTAATTGCTTAAATTATACAACTATTACATGAAAGGTAAGTTATTCCTGTGATTAGCTTTAGTGGTTTTGACATTTTGCATACAAGGGGAAGAAGGGTTTCTTCTGTCTTCAAAGACTGCCCCCGCAAAACGAGGAGAGATGATAGGACACGTAAAAGACCTAATACATAACCTGTGGATGTGCCTTCAGAGGGATGTGAAGACCTCCATGGTTTGGGGTACAGAAAGGGTTAATTCTGAAGTCAAGAACATCACAAGCAAATTGGCTGCTATGATTTGACTCTGTACGTACGCCCCCCACCAAATCCCTCTGTTTAAAACCTAATGCCCAATGTGATGGCGATGGCCTTAGAAGGTGGGGCCTCGGGGGAAGCTGTTAGGTCACGAGGGTGGAACCCTCTCTAATGGGGTTCATGCTTCATACAAAGGCTCCCGAGCCCCCACCACCACGTGAGGACAGAGCCCAACGGCACAGGGCGTGAACCGAAGGGGGCCCTTCACCCACCTGGCTCCTTGGTGTTGGACTTTGCAGCCTCCAAAACAGAGAAATAAGTTTTTGGTTTTATTCTAAGTCACCCAGCCTGCGGGTCTATTGTGGCAGCAGCCCGAATGGACTAAGACGATGGCTAACGGTGAAACGACAAACAGGATGGCAACCTGAGCACGGGTGAGTGCTGAGCTCGAGTTTACTGCCCTGCCTTCCCACGTCACTTCACTGTGCATTCGTTTCCTCAGCCGTTAAATGAGAGAGGAGAAGCGGCAGGTTTGCCCGAAGGGACGTGTAGCCTCTGGAGATGGCTCTGAGATGAACACATCAGTAGACAGATCCCAAACCAAGCAAAAACATCGTATTGTTCACGGAAAGCTTCGCAGTGCTGAGAATAGAGCAGAAGTGTCGCCGCTGGCCGCGACCGACGCCGCCCTCCAAACTTTCCCTTCTTTGGGACGGTCCCACACATGGAGATGGCATTGTCAAGCCAGAGGAAAACGAGATGCTCACATGCAGCCAGTCTTCAAAGAAGGTTAATTTGTGTTAGCAAACTGTCAAATAGCCTGCCATAACTAATTATGTTTCTTTACACACATCCTGCACCCCTCCCCACACAGTATAAAATAAAGAAACAGAAAAAAATGTCTCCAGGATTCCATGATAGCTGATCTTTCAAGGCTACATTTTGGCTAAAAATAAAAGGGAACAAAGAAACACTGCTATTCTGCAGGCCTTTTGTTTCTCTCTTTGAAGACACAGCAAAGCAATAATGATGATATAAATTCAAGGGCAAGTGCTTCTTCATTCTTTATAAATTTGAATCAGGAAGTTGATCTTTTTCACCCAGCATGTTTTTAATGCACGAAAAGATAAAAATTGATAAGGTCATGAAAACATAACATTAGCACAACAAGCGAGAGGTGTTAATAGACTATAGGCACCAGAAATGTATAAAACATACCCACGTGTAGGGGAAGTGGTGGAGTCCCCAATGTAGTACATAAATTACATTGTTGGAATGATGATTCATATTATTGCTTCTCGTTCAGAGGCTCCCTTTATATAACAGGTCTATTGTAAAAACAAATAATAAGGACATGCTTTCTCAAGAGTATACCTGCTCATAAATTATTTCTCTAAAATTGTAGACATGGGAGAGTTATCTGAAATAATGGCAGGTCTAAAAATGAGAGGTGGGGAGAAGAATGTAAAGGAAAAAAATGACATAAAAATATTTCACTTTCAGACGTTTTTTAAATACTCTGCCTCAGGTGCTTCAATGTAGGCAGAAAGGGCATGCCAGATGACATTATTTAGACTTGTAAGCACTCCATCTGTTTAAAACACTGTCCATGCACGAATTCCTAGCAGTGTTCTTCTGTAGTTCCCTGACTAGACCTTACACCGAGCTCGCTCACTCGCACACGCTCGCTCTCCCTCCCTCCAATAAAGAAATAAAGAAAAAAGTGATTCAAGTAACTTCCCTCAGCTTATACTGAACAAAGACAAATTTTTGAACACCTAATAAGAGACTTTCCAAATACGATTAAAAAGGAGCATCTCTGGCCAATTTGAGAGTGAGAAAGAAGTGGGAGGGACAAAAATCATGTTAGCCTCTGACATCATTGAAAAGAGGGGCCCTCAGGCATTGCATCTTTTCAATTATCTTTGTCTGCTGCGCACACCATTTTTTGGCAAGAACTAGTGATTGATACCTTTGGCTTTCTTGGTAGAGATCTGTACTTAAGAACAAGATGCAAACAGTGCAGCAGTCGTGGTGCCACTTTACCGGTCTTCTCTGCTCCCACATCCCCGGTGTACCCTATACTCTGAGTACCACCTGGCTGTGAGCAAATGCATCTCATCTTAATCTGTTCCTTAGGAGAGTTTCTAAGGGTAGAAGAGGCAAATATTTTTCAATGTTATTCTCCACAATACCTTTGTCTTACAAAATAAAAATAAAAAGCTTTCACAACTGTCGCCATTCAATCTGAAGAAAATACGAAGGTCATTTATTCATCATCAAATGGTATTGGAGTGACTTAAGACTCCAACAACTTTGCACGCATCTGTGGGGACTTGAGATGGTTGGATACTTTCCCCATTTGATAGATGGAAGAAACCAGTGCACAGATAGGTTAGATTATTTGTTGAAACTAAGAAATGAAGTATAATTGCAAAATGAGGCCATTTTTAAAATCTTGTTTAGTGGTTATCAGTGAAAGCATTTCCCTTACATTTTCACACAACAGCTACAATGTTACCATACTTCAGGACCCATGATATATATCTATATCTATATCTATATCTATATCTATATAGATAGATATAGATATAGATATAGATATAGATAGATATAGATATAGATATAGATATAGAGAGAGAGATAAACATACACAGCGACTCACTGTTACCACAACTCAAGCAACCTGAACTTTTGAGATTTTGCTGGTTGCTTGATAGCGTCAGTCTATTGCTTGAGTTCAGCTTAACGGAGAGTCTACTTGCATTTACCCGGCACTTATGAATCCCCATGGGTGCTGGTTAAGTCTTAATAAGAGTCTATCATATATTATACTATATATCTCTCCATAAATACGCACCTATAGTACAACATGTTGTGTAACATGTCTATGTAACACAGTGGACTGTTTTTACCTCAGTTACATAAAATTTACTGTGAATTGACACTCAGCTTCCACTTAAAAGATGTTCAAAGTCAACTTTATTCTCTTCACTAGCAAAAAAAGGAAAAGCTAGAACGTCCCCTAAATAGAGACCAGGCTTACTTTGTTCCCTCTCCTAAGGGCCTCTTGTCCATGAATTAGCATTAATGAAGGTGTGAGGGGAGTGGACTCCACACACCTGTATGTGTACATGTATGTCTGGGAAAGACAGACAGACACGTACGGAGAGCTCCGTGCCCGTGCTGCACCATAGTATTGCGAAGTCAGCAGATAAATCCAGAGCGTCTGCATGTTTGATTTTTTCTTTTTAAAGGTGAGCAGCTCTGATGGTCGGAGGTTTTCATGTCCCAGCTCCAATGCAGAGTAGTCACGTATGCAAACACCGATACCGTGCCTGCAGCCTCCATGTAGATTCGTTATTCCTGGTAGCCAGGAACCACAAGTGCGCTGTGCTGTTTTCATGATAAACCCCAACTCCTCCTCATTCAGAGACAAAAGAAACACACACACCACACACACACACAGACACACACGCGCACACACACGC
>PVJL010009211.1:0-59357 GCA_004026885.1 Lyroderma lyra
GCGTGGGTGCAACAGCATTCTGGCTCCTCATTGAAATAGAAGCTGGTTCTTTCGACATCAACTCCTTGCAATAGGGCAGTGAAATTTAGTGTTCGGATAAAAAAGGTTGAAAATTAAATGATAATATGCAGTTGACATGTATCACCCGAGAAAAAGAATCATAATTTTATCAGGATCTTTTTTGAAGTCAGGCCTTGGAAGATAGTTAACAGAGAAGGGCATCTGTAGATTTGGTATTTAATAGTTTATAAGTATCACTAAGTGAAAACTTAACACTGCTCTTTCTGGGAGGGAGGAGGGTGGAGTAGGGGGAGAGCAAGGAGTGAGATGGGGCCGTTCCCTGACTTGTAGGGTGATGCCTCTTCTCCCCCCTTTTCTTACTTAGTACATCAGCCAATGGTAATGTGCACTCACATCTCTCTCTCTCTCCCTCTCCTTTTTTAAAACACTGGTTTAGTCAGGAAGCAAATGAGGTATTTCCCCTCCTTAGGTCTTACTGGTTTTGCTCTGAACCTCTCTGTAGTGTGTCACTCTCAGCACTTAAACCCTCACCTCACCTTGGTACCTGGCCTTGGTCACTTGTCACAAATGGAGGAACATGGGCTTGGAGTTGGGCAGACCTGAATTTAAATCCCAACACTTACACGCTTTTAGCAACAGGCACTGAATTTGATCCATAGAATGAGGATAATGACAACAAATGTACCTTGCATGCAGGGCCGTTGCGAGGATAAGTTATCAAGTGTCCCAGAAAAGGTATCATCACGATGCTCAGTACGGTTGTCCCCCATCACCTGTGGTCTCAGGTACCCGGGGTCAGCCGGGCCCAAGGATATGAAATGGAAACTTTCAGAAATAAATAATGTATACCTTTTAAACTGTGTGCTGTTCTGAGTAGTGTGATAAAACCTCGTGAGTTCTGCTCTGTTTGCCTAGGATGTGAATCATCCCTTCGTCCAGCGTCTCCTTAGTAGCCCTCTGGTTTTTGTGGAAATTATGGACTCCAGCATTTGCCAGTCCCACAGATCTGTAAACTCCATCAAGGCAGGGCCTCTTTACATCATTGTGGCCCTCCGATGAGCCCCTGCACACTGCCGCCTTCGCGGAAGGAAGGCGCTGGCATGGTGCAAGGCCTGCATGCAGCTAGGACTGCTGAGGTCGTTCTCTCCCCTGCTGGGAACCATTAATCCAACCTTGTTTTAGGCCAGTCAGGCTGCCGGGAGGGGAGAGGGTGTCTCAGGTTCTTCTGTCATTTCGTCCTGGCTCCTTGCCATCAGGTTTTTCCCTGGAGGAAGGAGGGGCCCCAGTGAGGAGCCAGTAGGCAGGGCGCCCAGCAGGGACCGGGTCAGTGTGTCAGTGCAGGTGTGGGGCACGGAGCCAGGAGCTTGCTCATCAGGGAGGCGCTGCAGACACTGCTCTGAGAACTCTTGGCACTTAATCATTTCCCTGTCCCCCGGCCTCTCCCCACTGAGAGTCTGGCCTGTGCTCTGGGGCCTGAGGGTATGGGGTAGACAGACAAGTGGATTTGGGGTCAGAGGAGAAAATGCAGTGATGCGTGACAAGAGTTTCAGATGGGAAACAAGTTAAAGGGGCAGTATTACTACTAGTGCCTGTGGTTCTCACCAGTAATTCTGACTCCTAACTAATGTGCAGTTCAGACCAAGGACCGCTATTGGCCTTGGTGTCAGAAGGCCTGGGTTCAGAACCCCATTCTTTACTCAGTAGCTGTGTGACCTTGGGTGAGTAATCTGAGGTCACTGAGCCTCAGTTTCCTCCTCTGCAGAAATACAGGATGGCTCTGAAGTTCTGTGAGTACAATATCAGACACTGTGATGTGGCCATGAGCATGGGCACTGGCTCCCATGCCAGGAGCTCAGTGTGTAAAGGAAGTTACCTGAGAACCCATGTGTCTTCTGCCACTTTAAAAAACATGAATATGCTTGATTTTTGTGGGTCTTCTCTTCGTACTGCTGCAAAATGTTGAGCATCTCAGCACACAGCAGGGGGCATGAGAGGAGGTGGGAAGGGGGTCTGCAGGGAAGACAGCTGGTGGGAGTTGTGCTGGGCATCTAGGGAGCGGCCCGGGTAAAATGGACCGGGCCGCCGCCAGGCATAACTCTTACTTATTGATTTTCAAACTGTGGTTCCAAGTCTAAATTATTTTATAAAAAGGAACAGCTTTTTTTTTAAAAAAGGAATAATCCAGGAGGATTAGGTTCTTGGCCAAGATGGTGCTTGGGGCATCTGGAAAAGCAGCTGTAGGTACAAGGAGAAATGACAAATGGTCAGAAATCGTGAGGCCGGTAGAGGCGGGGCCAGGACGTGCCTACATCCTCCAGGCAGAAAGAACCAGAACAGTTTCTGTTTCTGGAGATAAGAGCCAGAGCAGAAGGGGTTAAAGCAGTCGGAGTGCCTCGGAGTTCGTTCCAGAAGGGTGGAGACACTCAGTGCCACGAATGAGGCACCACTGGCCCTACTCACTGCCTGTAGGCGGTCTGGGCGCAAAGACGCAGCCAGTGTGCCGGGCGGAAGAGGGACAGGCAGAGCCTCCGACCCCAAACAGCCGCATCTTCCCATAGTGAAGACACGGGCTACCGCCGGAGGGCTGCTCTGACCCTCAGGAAATTTGCCGGTTCTCTCCTTGTTCTTCTTGTTTGATCCAAGGAAACTGGGACTTCTTGATGGAAAGAACAGGTTGCTCCTGGCCAGGAAGGGCCTGCAGCTGTGTGTCTTTGCTGCAGAGAGCGTCCAGCCTCCCTACGAGGAAGGAGGCTCTTGGCTTTATGGACCTCCCAGCCGCAGAGGTGGCTGCTGGGCAGCCGAGTTCCAGGGGCTGCCTCGCTCGAGGTCTGAGCGCCCCATCTGCTCTAGTCATTTCTCAATGAGCCATAATTGCGCCTCGGATAAACCTCGTTGGCTACAATACTGCCACTACACAAAAACTTGCTCTGGTCATTTCTGATGAGCAGAAGGGGATAGGACTCTGAACTTTCACGTGGGTGACCTCCACTTTCTGTGAGTTGGTATTATCCCACACAACGCTTGTTGGTAGACAAGATCACCCTCAACGGGTTTTCCATTCTAAAAGTGCATCAGTCTCTGTGTTCCTTTTATAACCCGGAGGGCCAGAAGGGGCCGAGCACCCTGGGACTGAGGAAGGAGCAGAGGCTTAAGGCACTGGCACAGTCTGGGATCGAGGTGAAAATTGGCCCTTCCCCCGAGGAGGAAACTAAGGCCCTGTGGAGAGAAGTGACTTGCCCAAAGTCACACACCTACTTAGCAATGGGACCAGGACCAGGATCATGGCTTCTCAGTTTTCATTCCTGCACCCTCTCTCTCACATTGGCCAGCAGGGAGTGTACATGGTGGCCCCGGAGCAGTGTAACATGCTTATCCTATAGGCTGTGACCATCAGGCTAGAGAATCCAGGGGCTATGATCTTCGTGGGGATCCTGGATGTTAGCATCCAGGACCATGTGGGCCCTCATGATGCCCCTGCACGAGCCTGCTTTCCTTCCTTCCTCATCTTGGGCCCTTTCTGCTGCATTCACAAGCTGGTACACATGCCTCAGTTCTGTCCCTCGGCAGTCAGGTTCCCTAAACTGCTTGTCAGGTGAACTCCCCCTCCCAAGTTTTGACAGCAGTTGTCTTTAGGTTTCAAAATTCTGGGGAAGGACAACTTTTTGGGAGAGTGAGCCTTGGAGAAGAGGAGTAGTTGGAAGAGAAGGGAATTTGAAGTGCATCCCACAGGGCTCCCAGAAGTGGAGGAGGTGCCACCTGCGATCACAGGACAGCAGATTAAGGCTGGGGTTGACTGGGTTCAGTCTGATCACCTCGGCTGATCTTTGGCCAGGATAACTGCTAACTCATTAGGAGGCGTGACTAGCACCTGACTGTGGGAAGCCACGTTTGACAGCTCAGGTGGTAAACTTCTGAGTGCCTTGGATTACATTTTGCTGATTTTCTGTACTATGCCCCTGGCCCCCTATGCCCCCTCCTATGCCCCCTGGCCCCATTAACCCTGCTGCCCACCGTTTCCTCATGTCAGCATGCACCTGCGCACACACGCATGCACACACACAGCCCTAAAGAGAACAAAACTGAGAACGGCTTCTGTGTGTGTGTGTGTGTGTGTGTGTGTGTGTTGATGTAAATACCTTGGATCCCAGAGGAGAACACACACACACACACACACACACACACACACACACACACACACCTTTCTCCAGAGTGTTAGCTCAGGAGTTGCTGAGCACTCAGCTGTGACATGGTGAAAGGGCACCGAATGTCCAATCACACAGACTTTGAGGGCACGTTTCTGCCTGAGACTTGACCCACTCTGAGCTTCAGCCTTCTTGTCTGTGGAAGGTGATAATGATCATCATTATACTGGTGGGATGCCGTGACGATTCATGGGGTCATGCGTGTGAAGTACGTGCATGGTGTCAGCATTTAATAATCATCACCATGATTAACTGTGATCATTGACTCTCAGTTTCCACCTTTGACAAACAGGTATAATAATACAAGGGCTGTCCAGAAAAAGAATCCAGTCATAAATGCCTCTATTTTTCATATTACATGGCTGGATACTTTCTGGACAGCCTTCGTATATCTGCCTCCTAAGGTGGTTGTGGGGGCTAAATGAGGTGATACACGTAATGGTTTCTTGTCAGTTGTAAAATGTCCTAGACTTTAAAGGCACAGATAGAATGAGGAGAATCCCAGCATCACCAATTCAACAGTGTCTTCTCAAGAGCAGCAGAATATGTCCAAGTATCTTATTCTATTTCCAGCTCCTGGGCTCTTACAGTATCTCAATGCATTGTCGGTACATAACGCTCAATACGTTCTTTGTGATACCCACTGCAGGAACCCCATTTTGCCCTCCACACCTCCCTTAAGTGCATCCTGTCCGGGCTGCTGCTGGAAGCCCTGCCTCCTGCTCCCAGTTCCATTTCAGTGCACAAAAGCAGGGACCTTCCAGCTTAGGTCACAGTCCATTTGTTTTTTCTTTCTAGCAGCCAGTGAGCCCACAGTTCCCTTGAGCTTCTGCAGCAATTGAGCTGTGTCTGGAGAGGCGCTTGTGTCCACCTCTCTCTGCCTCCTCCCAACCAATGGAAGCCATAGCTCAGGCGTGGGTGGGTCCTTGGCCAGTGACCTTTTGGCTGAGAGTCTGAGCTTAATTCAGGGTTGCCCAAAGTCACTCAGCCACGACTAAGGCTGCACAGACCTGACGAAATGGAGAGTGTGCTCGCCTTCCAGCCCCACCTGCCTTGGTTAGGCGTGGCCAGAGCCTCACCCAGCTGTGACAGTCGCCATTTCTGGTCTGGAAGACCATCTCTATATACAGCAGTGGCCCGTGTAGTTTAATTTTGTACCTCCTAATTTCCTCCCTCAGGATGTCCGTGGATAGGATTTGTGAACCACAGAGGTTTCTCCCTGAGGCCTCCTCCCTGAGCCTGGGTCAATTCCCTGAATAGCCCCACAGCCCCCTGGGAAGAAGGGCCTGGCTGACAAGGTGCTGGGCCTGGTTAGGCTCGGAATGGGAATGAGCTGGGATGCCCTGTCTTCCTTTCAGGTCTATCTCTAACTTCTGGCTGGCTTCTGCTTCTCCCTTGCCCTGGCAGGACCTGTGTGGAGCCACCACCTGTGACACGTTGGGCATGGCTGATGTGGGCACCATGTGCGACCCCAAGAGGAGCTGTTCTGTGATTGAGGATGATGGACTCCCGTCAGCCTTCACCACTGCTCATGAGCTGGGTAAGTCTGGAGGGGCTCTTGGAGGGGCTAGGAGAGCTCCCGTCTGGGGCCTTTCTGAGATTCCCCAGGTACTTGGTGGGGGACAGATACTTGGACATAGCTTTGTTGCCTCAAGTCCTGAAGCCTTAGGGATCCTTTCTCATGGTCAGAGTCTTCCTGTGCCATGGCTTTGTTTAACTTTCTCCGATTGCCCCAGCCCAGTTGGCCAGTGATATTGTTTGAGAACATGAGCAGTCAGAGTGTCTCATCAATTAGGCACAAGGGTGAAAGTATGTTAAATACACTGCTTCCCTCACTGTGTCTACAGCCTGATAGAGGGCATAGAGAACACAAGAACACGATCATGGAGACATTTGCAAAGCAATCTATTAATAGGTGTAATAGAAATGGCCAGTCTGAAAACCACTGCCGCGAGCTCTCTAGCTTTCTCAGCTGATCCTCCCCGCTCCTCACCCTCCTCTACACTGCATAGCCCACTGAGTCCTCTTGCCTCACCCCACAGGTCATGTGTTCAACATGCCCCATGACAATGTGAAAGTATGTGAGGAGGTGTTCGGGAAACTCCAAGCCAACCACATGATGTCCCCAACCCTCATCCAGATTGACCGTGCCAATCCCTGGTCAGCCTGCAGCGCAGCTATCATCACCGACTTCCTGGACAGCGGGCATGGTAAGCCAGGGTGGCAGAGGAGAAGCCTCAGTGCTGTCACTGTTGGCAGTGCTCGCCACCTGTCTGGACCTGTCCTCTGTTAACTAAGGCGTGCATGACCCCAAAGAGTTGGCCTCTGCAGTGGGTCTATTCCATTGCCCCTTGCTTCATTCTCTCCTTATGATTTCGACACTGGGCTAGCCAAGCCTCACCTCTCCCAGCTCATCCCTAAGGAATAACCTTGGCTCTCTGCAGGCGACTGCCTCCTGGACCAACCCAGCAAGCCCATCGCCCTGCCTGAGGACCTGCCAGGTGCCAGCTACACCCTGAGCCAGCAGTGTGAGCTGGCCTTTGGCTTGGGCTCTAAGCCCTGTCCCTACATGCAGTACTGCACCAAACTGTGGTGCACCGGCAAGGCCAAGGGACAGATGGTGTGCCAGACCCGCCACTTCCCCTGGGCAGATGGCACCAGCTGCGGCGAGGGCAAGTTCTGCCTCAAGGGCACCTGTGTGGAGAGACACAACCTCAATAAGTACAGGGTGAGTGCGCTAGAGGGGAGTAGACACTGGGGGCTTCCACCGGGAATCTGTCCCATTCCAGACTTGCTATGTGACTGTAACTGTATTGCATTGCTGTGCTGTGCCCTGATTTCCCTGTCTGTGGTTCTGTCCCCTTCTTGACTCAAAGAAAAGATATGGCAGGTCGGAGAACGTGGTGAGGCCTTAGGCAGCTGGGGAAAGCCCTTCTACTGGAAGAGGAATCCTAGCGCTGAGCTCTGCGCCTCAGACTACTTGGGGTGGAGCTCTGGACCAAAGCTGACCACTTGATATTCAGAATTGATCATTTGTTGGTTCCTCCCTCTCTTCCCTCATCAGTTCTCTCTGAGTGTGATCCATTTCCAGGGAGCTGTGGGCCAGAGATGGACAAGGCTCAGAACTGAAAGGAAGCAGGCCCCTGGGCAAGCTTCCGTAATTGTTTCAGTAACAGAAACTAAGCTTTAGTTTCTGGTGTGATTGTTTGTTTGTTTTTGAAGCTGAAACCTAATGGAACAAAAGTTATTTTTTTTTCCTAATGACTAGGAATAGCAATCAAACCAGAACAGATTCAAAACCCCAAATAGTCTCTGAATATAATAAAAACTTTCTGTTCTAATTTACGTCCTGGGTTGGGGTAGTAAAGGGATTTGTACTTTTCCAGGCAGGAATCAGTCGTCTCTCCTCTCCCTTGAGGCAGGTGAGGACTGTCCCTTCTCCACCCTGGCCCCGCTGCAGGAGGCTTCACTTGGGGTTTTATGCACACAGGGGTAATATCCTCATAAAGCATTCACCAAGCCCTTCAGCAATTGTCCTGAGATGGGTGTGGTACAGAATTATGTAAAATCTTTTTCTGTGTTCTGGGAATACATACAAGGGCGGTCCAGAAAGTATACAACCATGTAATATGAAAATTAGAGGGATTTATGGCTGGATTTTTTCTGGACAGCCCTCGTATTTAATTAAACCATCAACTGTTTCTTAGACCACATCCCACTGTGCTCAGGGAACTGTGTATGACACAGCGGTGGTCAGAAAAATAAGTGAAACCTGGGCCATATCTCAGAGAGTTCGCAGGCTGGTGGGAAAGCTAGAAATGGAATTGAAATGCAAGACACAGAGGTGTGTGTTATGTGTTAAGAAAGGAGTATGACTGAATCATGGGAGGCTAGGGGCTAAGAGATGAATGATCAATAAAGGTCAGAACAACCTTGATGATGGGGTCAGATTTGAAGAGAGCCTTGAGGGGTGAGTAGGGTGAGATGAAGTAGAGTCAGGGAGGTGGGGCACACTGTAGGGTTGGGTGGATGAAGGCTCTGTCAGAACTGTCTTTGGAAGGGTGGCTTGGGGCTGCATTGCCGTGGCCTTGATCACTAGGCTGATGGGTTTAGACTAGAAGGTCGTGAGGGCAGGCTAGTCACAACCAGCTCCTGCTCTTGAAAGGATGAGTCAGGAGGATGAGGAGATGGTGAAGAGGACATAGGAAAATGTGAGCTGAGAAGCACTGACTTTGCATGTGCTTTCTGGAATTCTTAGTCCAGCAGCAGCAAAATCTGCTATACCCTTAACCTCTTTTCCGAGCAGCCCTCTTCATTCCCCTGTTTTAACTGAAACCCAGGGACACGTGGGACACTGTTCTAGTCAGCCAAGGTCAAACACGAAGCTTATCTTGCTAATAATCACCACAGCCCCCCGGTCATCTCAGGTGCAGGAATACTGCTCTGACCACCAAAGCCCTATTTTCCCAGCTCACCCACTCTAGTGTTTGGACTCCAGTCCTTTTTCAATCCTATCGAGGTCTGCAGTCTATCGATCCAAGCATTATCCCTCACTCTCTCATGCCCTCACCAACCTCTTCATTGAGCTGGGATGCCACGGTCCATTGTTAAAATCGCTCTTTCACATATACTTTTGACTCCTGTACCCCCGTTTCTCTTTGTCATACTCTGTGGATAAGCTACCACCCTGGTGGCACCTGACTCTCACCTAGTCACTTGTGCCAGTATAGATGAATGTGGCCGAAGACAGACGTGCAATCATGCTCACTGGTCTCAGTTTAAATTCACACCTGGAAACTTAAGTGGGCCCATAATGCTTCCCAGGAGCCATATCATATGAGGTGTGATAAAAAGTATGGTGAATGTTTAAATTAAAAAAAGAAATTTATTACAGTGAAAGACACACTGCCATTAATCCCCCTGAAATCACTCCCCCTTACTTTGAACACACTTATCCCATCATCTTGCCACTTCCTGACACAGCTCTGGAAGTCCTTTCTCATGAGTGTCTTCAGTTGCGCTGTTGTGGCTGCCTTGGTGTCCTGAATCGATTCAGGTCCCACATCACTTCTGGTATGGCCATTTCTGTCACATAAAAACATTATGGTGTGTCCTCATTCACCTTATTCACTGATCTGGCACCGTGTGACTTCTGGCTCTTCACCAAAGTCAAAATGACCATGAAATGTTTTGAATCGATTCAGGACATCGAGGCAGCCATGACAGCACAACTAAAGACACTCAGGAAAGAGGGCTTCCAGAACTGAGTCAGGAAGTGGTGGGAATGATGGGATAGTGTGTTCAAAGTGAGGGGGAGTATTTTGAGGGGGATAATGGCAATGTGTCTTTTACTGTCACAAGTTATTTTTATTTAAACATTGACCGTATTTTTGGTCATACCTCTTATTACCTCCCAAGCTATTATTTCACCCCTTCATCACCTCTCTACTCCCATTACTAACCTTTTCTTCCTCGTTTTCACTTTGCCAGTGGCCTTGCTTCCTATTTCACTAAGAAAAAAGAAGCAATAAAGTAATCAGAAGGGAGTTTCTGCCAACTGCCACCACTGCATCCATCGTTGGGTCTGCTTCCGTGCCCACATACTCCCCCTTTCCTCTGTGACAATGGACAGGCCGTCCAAGCTCTTATCTGAGGTCAGGCTTTGCGCTTGGCACCGGACCACTTTTGCCTCTTTTATTAGAGGGAAGTGTTCTAGCAATTCTCCCCTCTCTCTCCCATGGTGTCAGATGTCCCCCTCTCTTGCGTCGAATCATTTCAATCAGGATACAAACTTACCGTCATTTTTCTTGTCTAAAACAAAGCTTCTCACGATCCCACTTCCTTTCCGTGTATCTGTCTCTCTCTCTGATTCCATTGCCAGCAAAATCTCTTGAAAGAGTTGTAGGAGCTTGCTCTGTCCAATTCCTGTCTTGATATTTTTCTCTGGCTGCCATTCCAATCAGGCTTTCACTCACACCATTTCTTCAGAATGACTCTTATTAAGGTGACCAGTTGGCCTCTACAATGATTGGTCACCATTCCTCATATTACCTGAATCGTTGGCAGCCGGCATACGTCAACCACTCCCCCCCCGGGAATGAAGTCTTCACTGCCTCTTGGTTCCCCTCCCTATACAGGCTGCCCCTCACAATCTCCTTTACTAGATTTTCTTCACACCCTTGGTTTCCTAATGTGGGAGAGCTCCAGGGCCCATCCTTACCCTTTCTCGCTCTTCACACTAACTTTTTAGGTGATTCATCTAGACTGGCTCCTTTTAAATGCTATTTATGTGGGTTGAAGGCTCCCACATTTGTACCCTCAGCCCAGACCTCTCTCCTGAGCTGCAGACCTGAATGTCCTACTGAATCTTGCTCTCTCCACTTGGATACGTGATAAGCATCGTAACCACAGCATTTGGGAAACCGAGCTCCTGATCATCTCCTAAACCTGCTTTGGGGATGCCATCTTCTCCTTGCTCATACCAATACCAATAGCTCAGCAATTCCTGTTGACTCTGCCTTCAAAAAGGATCCAAGATCTAAGCCTTTTTCACCCCCTCATCTGCTGTCACCTGGTCTGAGCTACCATCACCTCTCCCTTGGGTTATTGTAGTCAGTCCCTGCCTGATCTGCATGCTTCTGATCTTACTCCTTCTGGACTGTTCGCACCATAGCAGCTGAAGAGATCCTTTAAAATAGAAATCAGGTCATACCACTCCTGGGGCTTTTCTCCTTGCTCAGAATGAGTGAGCCCTACCTCTGTCTTTGTCGCTTCCTTTTGTCATTCTTGTGACTGGCCCTGGGGTCCTCTAGGTACCTTCCTCCTCCAGGTCTTTGCACTGGCTCCCTCTGGAGTGCTCTTGCTCTAATAACTGCACAGCTCACTCCTATACTTTCTTCAGGCCCCTGCACAAATGTCGCCTCAGTAGTGAGGCCTCCGTGACCCCTCGTAGTACAGAGTACCCCAACTCACTGAGGACCTCCCCATCTCTCTTTTCCCACCTGCATTTAATTCCATCTGGCACTCCATGTGAGGAGACTTAATTTTATTGTCTACCTCCCCCTGCTAGGGTGCAATCACTTCGAGGGCAGGGATTTGCTTGCACAGGATGACAGACGTGTAGTAGGAACTCAATAGATATTTGGTGAATGAGTGACAAGGCCTGGGCACAGACTCTTTCAGTCTTTAGAAGGTCGTTGCTGACTGAGAGCACTTTCCGTGGTGTGATGGAGATGAAACCCATATTGCAAGGCACTGAGTGGGAGGAGGCAGAAAGAACCATTGTAGAAGAGTCTCTTAGAAGTAAAAGGATGGAATAAAGTATGGCACCAGTTAGAGGAGAAAGCAGGGCTAAGGGAATGTTTTGGGTTTTTTTTTTTTTTTTTTTTTTTTTTAACAGGATGGAACAGACATGTTGACACAATGAAATAACTATCTGACAGAAGGACAGATAGAATAAATATGTTGAATATATACACAAGTTAAAGTATTTATGTTGCATGCAGCCAGTTTCTAATTAGCTCCATGTGGGTTAGTGGCGTTGGATGGTCCGTGACAGTGTTTTAATCTCAGGCTTGTACAATGGAGCTGCTTCCTCTATTGCCCAACTGATATGTGTTTAGGGGATAAAAACTACTTTACTGTCATCGTAAGACAAACATAATGAAGACTATCACTTTTCTATCCCCTCTCCACCTTCTTAAAAAATAAGACAACACTATATAATATACCCCAAAGCCAAACAGAGTTTTGAGATTGCTTCACAGTCTCCTATGTCTATCTCTGCTCAGCACAAACATTAAGACTGCTTATAGTGAAACTTTTTCTAATTCAACTCTTGACTGAGGTTCATTCTGGTTGGGTGAAAAGTCTGAATTATAGAATATTTACAGATAAAAATATTCTGATAGCTACGATGACAAGGTTTACTGGCAAATCTGGGGGCTGAGCGTGCCTTCAGTTTGGAGACTCTTGTAAATACACTAGCAATAAATAAGGAGAAACTTTGAAGTCCTGCTTGGTGGTAAGCATGGTGCTAGGAATTTTCATACACGTCGTATCATTTAAATCTTCTGGCTGACCACACACACTTTTGCAGCTGAAGGACCTGAAACTTAAGGAGGTTTTCCTACTTGCTCAAAACCACCCATGTGGTGAGGGCAGAGGAGATAGTAGAACTTTGCTTTCTGACTCCACAGCCCAAGATGCCCCTCTTCTGAGCAGCCTCAGTTATACCTGTGAGCAACTGGCATTTGCTAATGAGTAGGTTGAAGTCACTTTTCTGTAGGCTCAGGGTGTGGGCGTGGCGCCCCAACCTCTTTAGGGGTGTAACAGACTCTTTCTCACAGGTGGATGGTTCCTGGGCCAAATGGGAGCCCTACGGCCCCTGCTCTCGCACCTGCGGTGGTGGGGTGCAGCTGGCCCGGAGGCAGTGCAGCAACCCCACCCCGGCCAACGGGGGCAAGTACTGCGAGGGAGTGAGGGTGAAATACCGATCTTGCAACCTGGAGCCCTGCCCCAGCTCAGGTGAGGAGAGGGGGCTGCGGTGGCCTGGGCCTGAGGAAGGCCAACCTGGAGGTCACAGATCTCACTCTGTGTAATTCATGACCCTAAGGTTACTGCAATCAAGATTCTATGCCTTAGGACAGAGCCTGGGGGTGCACAGGTGCGCATTCCTCTTGAGGTCATGTCTGTCCACTCCTTTGGCAACAGTGTTTTGTTCAGGATGCTTAGACTGGGACGCTAAGTGGCCTGAGGGAATGAGACTTGAAGTCCCCTTAGTGAGCCACTCGCAAGCCCATCTTCATGTGCAGGGATTCTTTATCCAGGGCCCACGACTGTGGGTGAAAAGAAAACGACATCTCTAATTTTACTAACCTTTTTAACATAAAATTTAGAATTTCCTTCAATCAGAAATTTAGTTTTAGTTTTTTTTTTTTTTTAAATTAGGCAACAAACCACAGTGCTAGTAATACCAGTACCTGTGACTTTGTTCGGCACCGACAGAAATCATGGATATTTCATATGACATTTCAGTTGTCGCAGATTTCTCAAAGTGTCATTTATGCTTGTCACTGCTTCCAAATTACAGAGGTTGTGGACTCATTCTTGCCTTGTTATTTAATGCGTTAACAAGGAAACATATCACAAATACGTTTCAAAATGTATTGATAGTTGTATAGCGATATAATTGGTATTCTTTATAATTTATTTTATGTGTTTAACAACACTCTGAAAATAGTTTCAGTAGGCTACAGACGGGCCTGATAGGACAAAGGATTAGGATGTCTGTTATAGCGGGGGTTTGGGGCCAGGTTCCTGGAGACGGGGCACAGCGTGTGGGAGATGCACCATCACCATCATCTGTCTGTGCCCTTCATCCTGTGGTCCCAGCCTGCTCTAGTCCCTTCCATGGCGGGTGGCTCCATGCTGAGGATTGTTCAGCAGAGGGTGGGAAAGAGCTGTTTAGAGCCACAGGAGCACCCGGGACAGGCTCTTGCCTGTGTCCCTACCTCGGGCCCTTCCTTTAGCTTCCTGCTTGCACTTTCTCCCTCCCCAGCGTCTGGCAAGAGCTTCCGGGAGGAGCAGTGTGAGGCCTTCAATGGCTACAACCACAGCACCAACCGGCTCACCCTGGCCGTGGCATGGGTGCCCAAGTACTCGGGTGTGTCTCTCCAGGACAAGTGCAAGCTCATCTGCCGAGCCAACGGCACCGGCTACTTCTACGTGCTGGCACCCAAGGTGAGTGAGCCTGGGGCAGGAGGCCAGGGCAGGTGCAAGATCTTGCGGGGAGCCTCCGGTTGAGCTGCCCCTCTCTCCTTTCTCCCCCTCCTGGGGGCACTGCAGGTGGTGGATGGTACGTTGTGTACCCCTGACTCAACCTCAGTCTGCGTCCAGGGCAAGTGCATCAAGGCTGGCTGTGACGGGAACCTGGGCTCCAAGAAGAAGTTCGACAAATGTGGAGTGTGTGGGGGAGACAATAAGAGCTGTAAGAAGGTGACAGGACTCTTCACCAAGCCCATGTGAGTTGTAGGGCCAGGGTGCAGTGGGGGAGGAGGCGTGAGTGGCAGGGGAGGTGTGGGCTAGATTGGGGTAAATGCCTGTACCCTTGCTGTGGAGGACACACCCTCTTCCATGAATGCGATAGATACTCATTCATTCATTCATTCATTCATTCAGCAAACACAAGTGAATGGAAAGATGAATGCTCAAAGAAAACACTGTTTAACAGGAGATGCTATTTAGGATGATGGCAGAGAACTGTTAGTCGGCTGACCGGATGTACTGTTTTAAAAGGGACAGAAGACAATGGTACTGTCCTGTTTCACACGACACTTACGGCCAGCCTGCTGACACCTTGATTTGGCCTAGTGAGACTAGGCTGACCGTGTTTGCCGTTTGAAACAAGACAGTGCTCTTGTTTTCTGTCCCATTTAAAACGGTACCTCTGGTCAGCCTAGTTGTTAGGGTCTGTCTACAGTCCTATGGCAAAAACGACCCAGGTTCAAATCTCACTTCTCCATTTAGACAAGTGCCACAGTCTCTAGAATAATAGATTTTTTCACTTACAAAGTGGGCATGTCACGAATATATTTCATGGAGTGCTGTTGTGGGGATTAGAGAGCTAATCCAAGTGAAATGCTTAGCATAGGACCTGGTTCATAATAAATACTCTAAGTGTTCATCGTGGTGATAACAAAACATAACTATGCTGGAGACAAAATACGACAGCCTCCCCCCATCTCTGAGGCTGAGGCCCTGGCCCTGGGGACCAGATTGAGGTGAGAATGGAACTAAACTGTAGAGAGAGATGGCGTGAGAGGCTGGGACTGAAGGAATCCCCCTCCCTGGGAGACCTATGCCGGGATCAGCTGAAGGAAAATCTCTGGGCCTCTTCAATTCCCAGCTCCACAGCCTAGGGCTCCCTAGCTTGAGCTTGCTGAGGTCCAGCACATTCCTTTTTATTTTCTGGAAGAATGTGCTCCTTTGAAAGTCCTGACCCGTGTTCTGGGAGCAGCTGGGGCAGGCAGAGCCCCAGAGGCCTCATTTCAGGGGTGGGTCTGTTTGGCTCTAAAAACTTGGGATTTCAGGTGCTGCTGATGGCTGTCCCTACCCTGGATGCAGGGCCCTCTGCTGAGCCCTGGTAGCTCGGGTCCTGAGGGCCGATGGTGTCCTGGGCTGTCCTTCACAGGGATCTGAGGTGGGGAGACCAAGGGAGGAAATAAAGGTTAATGCCTCCAGACTTGCTCCACTGGTTGAATGGCAGGTGTCCCTTTTATAGACTACTGGAGCTGGGAGCAGCTTTAGAGATCATCTCATTTAACCTACTCATTGTGTAGATGAGGACGCCAGAACCCGGAGAGGCTGAGTTTTGTTAAAGCCACTGGGGAATGGGTGTCCCAGCCAAGGCTTGACCTTAGCCCCTGACTCCAGGTCCAGTGTGTCTATCTGCACTGAGGCCCCAGCCTTGGACTAAAAAGGACCATGAGGCAATGCAGCCAGCACATGTAGTTTCAGATGACCTGATGACAAAGTCCTTGTGCCTTTTTCAGCTGATGTGCCTCCATGGGGTCCCCAAGCAGCCTGGTTAGTCTTTGTTCTCTGCCATGCTCATGCCCTGCCCCAGGCTTTGCGGAAGGGCACTCAGGTGTGAATTTTCAGGGAAGGAGTTCCTATGCGCAGACACCTGTCTAATGCACCCCTGCCTTCCCACCCCAGGCATGGCTACAATTTCGTGGTGGCCATTCCCGCAGGCGCCTCGAGCATTGACATCCGTCAGCGTGGCTACAAGGGGCTGATTGGAGATGACAACTACCTGGCCCTGAAGAATAGCCAAGGCAAGTACCTGCTCAATGGGCACTTCGTGGTGTCGCCTATGGAGCGGGACCTGGTGGTGAAGGGCAGCCTGCTGCGCTACAGTGGCACAGGGACAGCGGTGGAGAGCCTGCAGGCATCCCGGCCCATCCTGGAGCCCCTGACCGTGGAGGTCCTCTCCGTGGGCAAGATGACACCGCCGCGGGTCCGCTACTCCTTCTATCTGCCCAAAGAGCCTTGGGAGGACAAGTCCTCGCACCCCAAGGGCCCCCGGGCCCCCCCTGTGCTCCACAATAGCGTCCTCAGCCTCTCCAATCAAGTGGAGCAGCCGGACGACAGGCCCCCTGCGCGCTGGGTGGCCGGCAGCTGGGGGCCTTGCTCCACGAGCTGTGGCAGTGGCCTGCAGAAGCGGGCAGTGATCTGTCGCAGCTCCCTGGGACAGCGCACAGCATCTGCCTGCGACACAACCCACCGGCCAGTGGAGACGCGAGCCTGTGGGGACCCCTGCCCGACCTGGGAGGTGGGTGCCTGGTCACCCTGCTCCAAGAGCTGTGGCCGGGGATTTAAGAGACGTCCCCTCAAGTGTTTGGGCCACGGAGGGCGGCTGCTGGCCCGGGACCAGTGCAACCTACGCCGGAAGCCCCAGGAACTGGACTTCTGCATCTTAAGGCCGTGCTGAACAGGACTGTCCCCTTTTCCTCCTCACCATCCACCCCATTGGTGCTGCCGTTGTTCTGGCCAGCTGGAGCTGTGGGCAGAGGGCAGTGTCCAGGGGCCCATGCCACAGTGTCACCGCATCCAGGGACAAGGCTCGTGGGTGGGGGTGAGTGGTTCCCTCCTCCCCTCCCGCCTGGCCGGGGGGCTTAGTCACTAACGCACAGTCTACCTCATGCCCGGCTCCTCTGGGGCCCAGTCTCGGGGAGAGGCTGAGAGGTGCGGGTGCTGGGCAAGAAGGCGCTGGGGCCCAGTGTCCAGGGGACCTGGAGGATGGGCACCTCCCAGGCAGAACTTCAGGGACCTTGGCCCCCGTAAGGGAGGCCGCAGGCTGCTGGAAGAGCCATGGCCCAGCAGCTGGGCACCCTCAGGTGGCCCCAGGGGCTCTGAGCCATCTCTGAACAAGGTGCTTTCAGCGTGCTTTCCTTTTCCGACTGACATGGACTGAACAATAAACATGGGCTGGGGTGAGCAGGAGCGGAGGCGGGAGTGAGGTGAGGTGACATATCCCAGCAGCCTGGGCCCGCAGGCTGGGAAGAGATGGGTGTGAGAGGCGTGTCCTGAGGTTCCCCATCTTCCTTCTACTCTTGACCCTCCCTTAAGAGCCACCTCTCCTCCCTGTATCGTCCAGGACGCGGGACCAGTGAGAGGGCTTTGTGTTGGTGTCCTCTGGGCTTTGCAGGTAGAGACAGGAAGTCAACAGGGAGCCTATTGTCTCCTCTTCAAGAGGGATCCGACCATTTAAAAAGATGCTAAAACTTATAAGGGAAGATGGGTTCTGTGCCTGAAGCAGGAACTTTGAGGAGAGATCTAGAGGGTTTTGTTGTCACAGGGGCTAGGTCTGAGCTTTGGGGGAATGCCACCCTGGGATGGGTAGGAAGAGGAGGCCCAAGTTCTGATGGCTTCTTTCCCCAGAGAGGCAGGCATGCATCACGCTGATGCGGTGGGCTCTGTATTGCCTCAGAGTGGCCACGGTCCTGTGCCCCCTAGGAGGGCATGGCATACGGTCAGGAGGGCTGGTGCTGATCACCCACATGCCTGCAGGTTGGTCTTCATCGGGACAGCTCCACGCGGCCTGGCCTTGGGCATGACATGTTGCATCCCAGGCTGCGGTTTCTGCAGTTGGAAATGGGGTTCACTATTTGCTACCTCAGGCTGTGCTCTCTGGGAACCCACCCCTGTCCCTCCCCTGGGGCAGTGGTGACCTGGTGCTTCTAGAAGACCCCGGCTGTCATCCTCTGTAGACTGAGCTGCCCAGACAAAAACACGAATGTGGGTACAGGCTTCCTGCCCTCCGCAGGCTGCCCACTCACTGTGGCTCCAAATACAAAGATGAGGTGTCTTTCTTTGGGTGCCCGGGAGACAGGTTTCAGGAGACACCAAGAATCAATTACCTGACCCCGGGGCCCTTGGCAGCCGTCAGTAGGAACTGCTGGAGACCTGTCTATCCAGAGACACGTTAGGGGAGTAGAACCCACGGGGTTGGTATGGCTCCAGGTGGGAAGATGTTTTGGGGTTAGAGCTTCTTGGGCCAAGCAGGGTTTCCTGGGGGTGCAGCTGCCTCAGTGTGTACGTGGATGATTCTGCTTCAGAGTGTAGGTGATTAGTCCAGGGCTTCAGTGAGGTGACATCAGGGCAAGGGCCTGTATCTGGTTTTCCCGAATAGTCAGAATGCACACACCAGCCAGCCAGGCAGGCAAGCCTCCGGGATGCTGTTGTCATCCCGGGATACCCCTGGGCTGGGCCCTCGAGCAGAGCTCCCGCAGTGGGGCAGAGGGCATGCAGGGCTGCCCTCTGGGGAGAATGGAGTGAGCACGACTCCTCCATGCAGGAGTGGCCGCTGTGGGCTGCAAGGCCCAGAGGAACCCAGGGTGCCGGGCCAGACGCGAACCCGCTAGCGACGACCGCACTGTGCCCTGTGCTCGGTGAACCCTCGGCGAGGAGAGGGTGGCACGGGGGCTGTGCAGAATGGGCAGGGGAAGGGGGCGGGTGGGAGGGGCACCCCCCAGCACAGCAGCTTTACGAATCATTTCAAGGAGGGACAACTGATCTTCTTCCTGACACAAGCTGGGTCTCAGTGTTCTTTTCTGTTGTGCTGTTTTTCTCCCCCACCCCCCACTTTTAAAAAGAAGCACGACCAAGACAACTTGGGAGGTTTTTCCTGTCTTCGACCATTTCACTAATCCAGCCATGCTCTCCAAGGCTGAGCAGAGACAAACCTCAAGGCACAGGTTTCTGGTGATGGCATGAAAAGTTAAGGTGGTAGCTCATGTCTATCGAAGAAGAGGAACATTCCGGGGGCTCTAGCAACTTCTTCCATGGGGTGTGGACCAGAAAGGGTCTGGACTCGGGAGCCCCGGGTCTCCTCTGCCCCGTCGTGTGCACTGATAGGAGGAGTCTAACTTTATGGGCCTCGCCATCCTGGGGTGGGGGGTTGTGGGGAGCTGAGGACAGGTGGAGGGACTTAGTGTTCTCGGCCTGGGCATTGGCTCTGGAAAGCACTAGACACTGTCATTTATAGAGCACCCCCACTTTGTGTTTGGTTCTCCTGCATTCCGTGTAGTGCAGGACGAAAGGACCTGGGTACTGGCTGGGCTGTGTATACTGTGTATACATGAGGGCTGGCTGCTGCGGGGACAACAGCCGACTCCTAATAAAGTTGTAAGTATTTAAAACCTGTGTCCTGCCTCTGTGACTTCACCTCATCGACGAATACTTTCCCCGTAGCTACTGAACAGCCAGCGTGTGCCAGCCATGGTGGTAAGGGCTATTATACAACTAAGTGACTAAGACAGACACAGTCCTGTCCCAGGCCGCTAGCTAAGGAGGCACAGTCAACAGGCAAAGGGACAGGCTAGTGGCAGATGTGATAAGTGCCAAGAAGAGACGAACTGACACTAAGAAGGAGAACTGGTGTGTGTGTGTGTGTGTGTGTGATACAGTGACCAGGGAAAGCTGGTAGAGGATGGGGCACAGCCCTGTTGAAGGGGGACAGGAGCCTTTTAACAGAGGAGCAGCTGGCCGGGGCTTGGGGGCCAGATGGAGCGGGTGTGCAGGAGGGCCTGAGATAAGGGCTCTGGGGCGGGCCTGTGGTGAGGGGACAAGGTGTAGGAGAGGCCAGAGGGTCCATCGTACACAGGCTCCCAGGCACCTGCCTTAGGAGGGAACCCCAAGTTTCCTGAGGGGAAGCTGCATTCTGTTTCTCTCTTCCTAGTTTCATTTTGGAACGATGATGTCAGCAAGTAACATCCAACTGGGAGTCCGGAAACTTGTGTGGGTCTCAGATCTGAGATGCTCCCTTGGAACCCCATTTCCTATCTGTGAAGTGAGAAAGGTAGATTTAATATTTAATGTTCCTTCAGGGTGCTTCTCGCTTTGACAGTCTAGGTTTCTAGGCATGGTTAGGGTTTAAACTTTGATGGGTGATTATTGGGTCTCAGTTGCAGTCTGAGATGAAGGGGCTTCTTTTCTTCATGCCTTTCTTGCAGAGAGATGTCATGGGAAGAATGACTTCTTCAGGAGCTGATTATAGACCAAGAGGGGTCCAGGGTGAAGGGTTCAGAGTGGCAGCCAGGACACAGCTCCAGCTCTTGATAGAAAGTTCTAGTGGAAGGAAGAGCTAGCCAGAAGAGCCCACTTGACATGATGAGCTCGATGGGGGTCTGGAAAGGATCTGGAGGGGTTCAGGTTGATGTCTAAGCTACTGTAAGATCTTTGTGAAATTACTGAAAATGCTGTCACATTCTTGGTCTTGTTATTTTTGTAATCACTTCTGTTTCTCATTATAGCAATTGCCAGGAAAACCTTTCTAAGGAAAAGTTCCCATGGATTGTTTTAGGGATAAAGGAAAACTTGGTCTACTGACAACATTCTTGACATCAAAAGTGTAGGTTTTTTTCCCCATGCCAATCAATTTTCCAGCTCTCTGGACACCAACTGGATGTCCTGTAATTTAATTCATTTCTGGCACTAACTAGCTGGAATTAGCATCGAACTCCTCAAGGTTAAGGGCTCAGTCCCACAAGGCTGCCCTCGCTTCAGACATCATTCACAAGCAATGGGTTCCCAGGATACTCTCGCTTCTTACCCACTTAGTTACAAAATTGAGGGTTCCCACGATCCCCCCTGATATTTTGAAGGAATGACTCACAAACCTTGGAGAAATATTTACTTATTTTTGCTGCTTTGTTTTAAAGGATATGATAAAGGATAGGGGTGAACAGCCACATGAAGAGATACATCGGGGGAGGACCAGAAGTGTTCTGAATGCAGGTGCTTCTGTCCCCGTGGAGTTGGCGTGACCACCCTCCCGGCACGTGGATGTGTTCACCAACCAGGAAGCTGTCTGAACCCTGTAGTTTAGGGGTGTTTATGGAAGCTTCCTCAGTAGGTACGATGGATTGTTAACTCAGTCTCCCATCTGCTCCTGTTCAGACAGGATGTGGGGTAGGGCTGAAAGTTCTAAGCTCCTAATCATGACTTGGTCTTTCTGGTGATGGGCTCCCATCCAAGGCCCACCCAGGAGCTCATTGAGAGCCACCTCATTAGAACAAAAGACACTCGTATCACTCAGGGAATTCCAAGGGTTTTGAGAGTTCTCTGTCAGGAAGGAGGGGACAGAAATTAATATATTGCATTTCGCCGGGTATAATGCACACCCATGTATAATGTGCAACCACACTTTTGGCCCAAACATTCAGGGAGAAAAATCTTTTATTTTAATTTTTAAATTCAAATTTTTATTTGTTTGTATTTAGGTACTTGTTTTTTGTCTTATAAAGTAATTTTAGCATTTATTTTTTTTTAAATTCATTTTTATTGTTAGACTTATTGGGGTGACATCTCTTAGCAAGGATTACATAGGTTTCAGGCAAGCATTTATTTTTTAACATATTATGGTATAAGAAATGTTATGTAGCAAATAATTACAAAACACAAGAACAGATAGAAGGAACAAGAAATTTTATGTATGGCATTTTTTTCTATAAAAAGACCAATTATTGTATTCCAGGGTATTATTTTGCATACACATATCATTAATGATTTCTAGATTTACACTTTGAACTCAGAAGCATAAATAAAAGAATTAAAAACATTTATGTACATATGGCATTAGTACTGCCCATGTATAATGCACACCCTTATTTTTGATAGTGCTGAAACCTAGCCACCACACCACCAGGGAACCCCCTTACATCCTTATTTTTACCTCACACATTTTGGCAAAAAAGTGTGTATTATACACAGCAAAATATGGTATGCTTATTATAAAGTCATAGAAAATAAAAGAGGAAGGAGAGGAGGCTGGGTCCCACCTCAGAAGAGCTCTAGGCAAGGTAAGCGGGGGTACAAGTGACAGAGAAGCCGACAAACCTGTCTGTCTTTTTAAGCTTTGGAGAGGGAAGGAGCAGTTTTCTAACCTCACTGGCTTTTGAAGAGAGGCAGGAACAATTTGCTTTGTAATTCGTCCTCAGGAGGGGATTGCATTCTTGTCCCAGTAGAGAAAAAGCCTCAATAATTGTCAAAAGGTCTTAACTCCCTGGGCTATTCTCCCCCAGCCCACGGAGCCCTGGGAAGTCGCCAGCAGGCTGAGCTGGCAGGGCCCAAAGCAGCGTGTGTGACCCAGAGAGTCTTTCGTGGCTCCTTGGCATGCGCCCAGCCCTGTTGGGTGAGTCAGCCCTGAAGCCTGCAATCTTTGCAACAAATCCCAGAAGAGCCGAATGTCTCCCTTCGAGTTCTCCAGACGTCACCGAATCACCCCCAGCCTGTAACAGCCTCGAGAGGATTGCAATGACATGGTCACTGCTCCCAATCACGGGCTGTGCTGCGCCAGGCACTCGGCGCCCTGCCCCCTTGGCGTTCAGCTGGGACTCCTTTGCCTGTTTTGTTCTCCTGGGTTCGGTAAGTAACGTAAATCACATTCCAAAAACTGGCCAGAATGTTGCTGAGGCAGATAAGAGTTCCTGGCTTCCAGAGGCATTCCAAAGAAGAAACAGAACTATTTGTTTCTGAAGGAGAAAGAGCAAGATGCAGAAGAGAAAAGGGAACCTCCTCATAAAATATCAGATTTGGGAATAGGGGGAAAATATTGTCATGGGGCATGACTGGCGGTCGATGAGATTTTAGCCACATCCTTACATTGATCCTGCCCTCACTCCCCTGCCTCTACTTGGGCCCACAATCCCAATGGTGTGCACAGGGGTTTAAGCCACTGCTTTCTTGGACTTCCGGTCAACTGTCCAGAAGACCTCATGGGGCTGGGCTTCTAGTCTCAACAGAGACTGGACCCATCCCTTCTACCATGGGTAATGTAGCAGATACTCCTGGTGTGTGGTGATGGCATTGAGGATTTTGAGAAAAGAGCCTTTGGGAGGCAAAAGGAAATGTATTCAGGAAGATGACAGGAGGTCTTGAAGAGCCCTCTTTGGACTGGGTCTGCAGTGCCCCAGGCAGCCTCCAGAGTGGGGCCTGGGGCACCCCCAAAAGTCAGTGAGTATTTCCAAGATGGTGGCTTCCTGGGACCATGCATCAAACCAAGTGGAATGATGGAGTCATCTTCTCCGGAGCTAGGAGGACTCTTCTCAGTGTGGGCACTGTTCTGATGTACAAACACGTTCCCATTGGGTCTTCACAATCACCCTCTGAGGACTGATCAATCCAGCCTTACAGATGCTGAAACCGGGGTTTCAAAACGTGAACTAACTTGCGCAACGTTACCCTGGCGCTTGGTGGGGGCCAGGATTCAAGCTCAAGTTTGCTTCCTTCCAGAACTAGGCGCTTCACTCCACTATGCTTCAGGAGGCCTTGTCAGCTTCTTGGTAAGGCAGGGAAAAATTACCCGGGCCTTTCCTTTTTCCCGAAAGATTCCTTGGGATGACTTAGGAGCGTGTTCTTAAGGCCACGTTTTGTGATTTTTAAAGGACCCATTAACCCAGTCCAAACTGGTCACGATTCCCGTAATCTCACCTACTAGCAAATCTATTTACTCAGTTGATTACTTGTATGTTTCCCAGTGGGGCTTCTTTTGAGGTTTTAAGGGCTGGCATTTGGCTTTTGGAACCACCCTGTCACCAAATGTACCTGGAGTTCAGAGGCCAATAAGTGGCAGACAAGAATGATGAGAACTGAGTAAGACTCTAACAATGGAGTCCAGCAACCCCCTTGACTCTATTTTCCCTAGAAACATCGAGAAGTTTTTTTCTCTTTCCTTTTAAAAAAATAATTATTAAATATGTAAGACATGCAGGAGGAACAAGGAATGACAAAATAAAGCGTGGGTGCTTTATTGTGTTAGTCACTCAGTGTAAGACATATAACATCACCAATGGAGTTAAAGCCTCCTGTGGAAGCCTCCCCATCCATGCCCTTCTGTCGTTGGCCCAGGGTAACTACCCTCTTGAATTTGCTGTTTATTGTCCTAGCCATTCCTTTATTCTTTTACTACATATATCTGTATTCCTGAATAATGCGTAGTGTGCCTTGCATGCATTTCAACTGTAGATGCAGGGTAGCATCAGCATACACCTGCATATTTCCTTAAGTTTTCCTGCAACTTACTCTTTTTGCTTAACGTTACATCTGGTGGAGTCACTCCTGTGGATACACGTAGTTCTAGTTCGCTTGTTTTTCAGTCTTATATATGACTCCATTATTTGGATATGAATGATGGACATTTAACTTGTTTCTAGAATTTTGATAATGCAAACAATTCTGCTGTGAAAATTCTTGTACATGTATTATATGAGAGGTTTTAGGGGTGAAATTTCCGAGCCATAGGGTGCGTGGATGTTCAACTTCATTGTGAGCTATTTCCAAATTGTCTCCCAGAGTAGTTTTCCATGCCCACAATGTTGCCAGTTTGCCTTTCTTTTTTCAGGGGCTGCCTTCTCCGGCAACTGGGGTTCCTTCCTGACTCAATGTGAGGGAGGATTCACATTTCTTCAGTTTCTCTCTCCTTCTCCCTCCTTCTCCTCCCCATCCCTCTTCCTCTATCAGCCAGGATTCCAACAGGAAGTTGGCTCACTCGAGTTAGGATAATTTGAGGAGGAAGTTAAATAAAAAAACAGTATCAAAGGTGTGGGCAGGGGATAGGGAAACCCTAAGAACTAGTGCAGCACCTCAGGCTGGTAACTGTTGGGCTCAGCTTCCACACTGGCCCTGAAAGGTGAGGGGAGAAAGGTTATGAGGACCAGAGTGAGAGAGATCTATGCATTATAGATAGGGAGGCCAGACAGTTGCTGAAACTTTTGCCTGGGGGACACAGCTTAAGTTGCTTTATCTATAATATAAAAGGGGAAATAGTACTTATCTCATACAGCTGCTGTGTGAATTCAATGGGCTAATGTGTTTTGCATAGTGCCTGGCAGGTAGTAAGTGCTCAATAAATGCCAGCTGGTTATTACTTTAAACCAGGGGTAAGCTACATAGGCTCAAGAATTCTCAAAGAATTTTCATAGCTACATTCCAATCTGTGTTGAAATATAAGTGGGTTAAAGTTATTCTTTTCATAGTTGTTTCCCTGGCATTATGTGGTATCCCCATTTTTTGTAAGTTTCTGGGACTCTGCCCTTTTATCTAGTTCCTCAGAAGTCAGTATGGTTCCTGATTTTTGGATATTGCAGAATTGTTTTTAGGAGATGAATCTCCAAAGTTCTAGAGACTATATTTCTCATTCTTTCCCCCAAATTTTATCACAAATACCATCAGACATACAAAACTTGGAAGAATAATGGACAATCGTATATCTTTTACTTGGAGTCTATAATTATTTTTTACTGTACCTACTTCATCTCTTTCATATATTTTTTTCTTTTTTTTTCTTTCTTTCTTTTTTTTTTTTTTTTTGGTCAAACCACTTGGAAGTGGCATCCTGACACTTCACCCCTAAATACTTCAGTGTGCATTTCCTAAGAATAAGGACAGTCTTCTATACAAGTCCAATACCATTACCATTCCTAAGAAAACTGACAGTTCCCTGATAGCATCAGATAGCTAGTCCATATTTAAATTTCCCCCATTGTTTCAAGAGTGTCACTTATAGGATCCAATCAAGGCTCTCGCCCTGAGTTATAGTCTCTGGTTATTTCTTCCTGGTGCCCTCTGACTTGTCCCACTTTCTCCTGTCTTTCCTGTGTAGCACTCACATTGCATCACGTTGGCAGACTTGTCATGCCAGGTGTTCCATGGATAGTGAAGGTGTTGGATGACGTGGCTTCCCTGACTCTTCTTCAGATGGCCTTGAGGAAATTTGCGCTCTCTTTCATTCTACTGAGCTCCAAGTTCCCTTTCTCCTTGATCTTAGTACCCCAAAGATTCCAGTAGGGTAAAATAATAGGTATGCTCCTTTTCCTATGCAAGGCCTTTCACATGTCTTTGGTTTTAAGTGGGTCGTTTAAATACAGTGATTCATTAATTGCGTTAGTTCATTAATTTTTTCCACGACCTGTATATCAACAAGGTATTGGGCACTGAGAGTATCTCTGCTTCCATGGCTGTTTCTGTGCTGGGTTCCTCTTCTCTCTCTGGTTGTTCCTCCTCAGTGTCCCTCATGAGCTCCTCTTCCTCCTGAGACCTTAAAAAGCTTGTGCTCCTGCCCTCTGCGTGGCTCATTTTACACATTTTCTCTGGGGATCACACGCTCTCCCATTGCTTCCATTAAAACCAACACAATGATGGCTCGTGAACCTGCATATCTAACCTTCTGCTAGGTGTGTGCTCACCCAGACTCGTCTGTGGAAGGGACCCTCACATCTCACTGTCATATAGTCACACAACTTGATTCTACTCCTCAATTGTCTTTAAAATTGGTCCCCTCTGTTCCTTTTTGCTGCCTTAGTGAAGACCAGCATTGTGTCGTATCTAGAGTATGTCAATAAACTATCCCTGTCCTCTCTGGTCTCCTTTCTTCAGTCCTTCCTCTAGAAATGACTTTCAGTCAGACAGAAGATGCCCCATGTTGTGCTTCTGTTATTGCACTAATTATTTTTCTCTTAAATTATACTCTAAAGACCTTGAGGGCAGGCCTTAATGGACCTTGCACTTAGTAAATGTTTTACAAACAGTAATGATATAATAACAGTTATCACTTAACATTAACTACACATGAGAATTGTTAGGGGCTTCATTTGTATTATTGTATTTCTTCTTCATAACAACATTATGAATTATATTAAATTATTGCATCCTTTTGCATGTGAGGAAGCTGAGGGCCAAAGATATTGCAGACCTACTGTGTGTTCTCCCAGCTTGTAAGGGGCAGAGTCCAGCCTCCAAACTCCATGTTTACTGAATGACTTACAGAATGAAATCACTTGTGCTGGTTCTCAAGAGCCTCACGTTTTATTGCAGCGGGGGTGGGGTGGGGACAGGCATAAGCAAAGGCTTGTAATGCATCATGAGAAGGGCTATAATAGAGATATATATGCTCTTACAGATCTATGAGATTATAGAAGGAGCAATTGCAGTAACAATTTTCAGTGGAAATGGGACGACCTCATAGAGGAAGTGATGCTGGAGCTGGCTCTTGAAGAATGAACAGAATTTGTTAGTAGATAAGGAGGGAAAGCATTCCTTACAGTGGGGCCAGCGTGGGAACTTTAGAAATGGAAATAGCTTGGCATGGTTGGACTCTAGAATGCATGGGACAGAGATGGTGGGAGATGGGGTTTAAAGGTTGGGCTCGAGTCGTATAATGAAGAGCCTCCTATGCCACCTTACGGAGTTTGTGCTTTGTTTGGTGGGCAATAGGGAGCCATGAAGGACTTTAAATCAGATTTTTAAATCAGGTCAGATTTTAATCAGCTCACAACTCTAGTAAGCATGATTAGGATAGGGAAAGATTGTTAGCGAAAAGATCAAGTAAGAGGCCCCTGTAATAAAACCACACTTAAGACCATGAAAGCCTGGACTAGGAGATGTAAGTGCATTGAAGAAGATGACACATTCTAGAAACACATAGGGTGAGGTGTGAGTTGGTCTTGATAACTAGCCGTGTACAGGGTATGACCATGAAAAACGTGTCGGAGGAAACTGCATGTTAGTGTTTTCCCTCTCAATGGCTTCCTTGCTTTATAAGGGAAATGTAAAATCAGGCCACATCTTGACATGTGGGCATGAATGGGAAACAAGGGGAGAGGAAAGTGGATATATTCTCGATCTGCTCTGTGGATTAAGTTCTATAATATGGTACCGCCAGGCTTCATAGGGCAGGGGTGACTGATACTTCTCTTTTCTCTAACTGCTTCTCACTTCCTACCACACCTTCTTACTGGTTGCCTTAGTTTCTGACATCACATCCCTTCCTACATGTAATCTTACGATTCTTTCGTTAGCGTGGCTCTGAGAACGCTCACAAGGAGACACCAGAGACTGAAAGGAAAAGGATAGAGCAAACAGGGAGAGGCAGGGAGACAGTCCCCATACATCAGTGTGAAAACATGTGTTTGGTATTTCAAATGTATTTCGGCATAGGTCATATAAACAGACTTATTTTTTAATATACCCCCTGTATCTTTCAATTAACCATACATTGCACATAGTATATTTTAATACACATATCTGAGGATGGGAATAACGGAAACATATGTTAACGGAGTTGTATGAACTCTAGGGACAATATCACTGGGTTACCAGATATTATGGCTCCATATGTTACCCATAAAGAATCCTATGGTTTTAATGTAGAACACACTCTGTTTGGGATTGGCAAATGAATTAGAGTCAGGCCGAGAAAAATGAGGATCTCCTGAATGAGAAGGTTTATGTGCTGTATCTGGGCAAGAATAAATGTCCTAAATCAACTTAGGTAAATCTCTTTGCTCCCAGCTCTATCTGAAATGGAGAATTCAATGGTTTAGGCAACTGCTATTTTCTCCTTGCCTTCTGGGAAGTTGGCCACATAGAGATTGCTTTTTGAGATAATTAGTTAAATACTTAGTTGCTTAATGGGGGAGTCTCCGAGTTCCCATGAGTTCAGCGCACTATATCTTGGAAGTCACTTTGTTTTTATTTATACATGGCTCCAGTGGCCTGGACAGCCATGGCCCTGGGAGTGAGGAGACCCTACCTTCTCTCTAAGCTCTGCTGCCCCTGGGTCCAGTGACTTTCTGAAAATGACTTGTTTTCTCCCAATGTCCCCTCTCTAATTTGTTAGATGAGACACTGGGGTACATGGTTCATTTCAAGCTCGAAGACTCAAGTCTATAAATTGGGGATCTCAGCTTTAAGGTGATTTGCAAAAGCTTTTGTCTGTCACTTATTCTGAAACAAAAGGAGGTGTGTCTTCTGGCTTTAGACCTTGGAAACTTCCATGCTTCTCTACTCCTTTTGAAAGTTTCCCCCACTCAGCATTCCACTTGCTCTTCCATATGTAGACAGCCTTTGGAAGGAGAATCAAGATTTGAGAAATCTCAGTACATAGGTTTGCTACTGCCTCTGGGATTTCCTTAGTCATTATTGACTTTTAAAGTAGTTTTGGATGTCAGGAAGCAGGAAAGTGATATTTAATATTTCTATGTCTTCCCTCTGCTTATTTATCATGCCCCTACTTAGACACCAAACGCCGTTTCGGACTCTGCACTGCCGCCCAGTGGGGATCTCTCATTACTGCATTCTTTTTGTAGTGGGCCATGGAGAAAGAAACCTGGATTCCTCCTTGGAAGGTGAGATAATAGCTAATAATGAAGGGTTTTCTACATTCCGCCTAGGCACTGCTAAGTCTTCACATGTTGTGTATGTTATATGGTTTTTATAGGTATGACTATTTATACATTGCATGTTGTTTACCTCAATGAGGGAGGTTCTGTTATTAGTCCCATTTTGCATATTAGAAAATTGCCATTGGAAGTGACCACTAGTTTGGTAGGATTTAGGCCTCGAAACAGTGAGAAAGGTTTGTCCTGGATCTCTGGTCTCATAGAAATTCTCCAAAGCTAAGTTTCTGTTCGACTGTGGTGTCAACATCAGAAGACAATGGGTTTATTGTGGGGCAGTGTTCTCAGTTCAGGTCATTAACTACCTATGGCAGTGTATGCTTGGAGCTGTAGAGCATAAGAAAAAAAAGCCCAAGAAATGGTCCTTACCCTTAAAGGGCCTATAGTCCAGCTCAGGGGGTTGTGCATACACTTAGGAAACAAATAGTGCAGAGTAGCCCAGAAAATTTCATGGAGTTGGGAAAGATGAGGAAAGCACACGTTGAATTTGGGGGCTGGAGGAAATAGATGGGAGATGGCCAGAGCATGGATGGATTGGAAGGTAGTCTCCTCGAGGTAGGCACTGTGTCCTTCCCTGTTCTTTTTCTCATCCTTCCCCCTTTTCCAATACTTACCACGTTCTCACTAGTATCCAGGAATATGGAATGTGAGAGACAGGGTCTGTACTCAGCTCACCATTTAATGAAGAGACTGTACAATGAACCTAAACAAAGGCACCAGACAGGGATAACCGAGGCCTCTGGTGGCCAGAAGGGTGCGGTGGAGGGCTTGAATTCCTGCCCAGAAATTTGGGGCTTTATGCTGAGCTTTAGCAATGGGGAGTCTGGTTTCTAAACAGGGGACTTGCATTCTAAAATCACACAGTATTGACTTTTTTTCAGTAAGAGAAATGAGGAGAGGAGAGAAGAATATGGACTTCCATGCTTTGTGCCAGAAGCGAGTCTCTGTGTTAATGTGTTGAACTCTGATGCCAACTATGGAGGAGCCCGTAACACTGTCCTGCTGCATTTCTCTACCCACAGCTATGCCTCGAGGGACTTAGCGATGACCACCACATAGGCTGTTAGAGTCCCACCGCTTCCTAGGTCGTTTACTATGGTCTCTGGAAGTTTAAGGAATTGCTTAGGGAACTCAAGAGATGAAGAGCCCCAGATTGAAGCTGGAGACAGAACAGGTGCCCTGACTTCTATGAGGTTGAGGAGTTCTGTCATTTTCTGAAAGTTAAGCATGGGATTGGCTGTGTTCTTTTTCTCTTTAACTTTCTCTCTTTGAAAAAAGACAAATGCAAACCAAAAAAGGAAACTGGAAACATAAAAGGCAGAGCAGGAAGCCAATTTATCACAGAAGAAGAAGATGATAAATTATTTAACAAACTATATGCATGCAAAACTCCAAACTCGCAGGCAATATGTACTAACTTACAAAATATGCTTCTTATTTGACGTGGGAACTCCTCTTTGATGAGTTTAATCTGTAGAAACACTCACTCATAAATGTGCAAGATTATACCTAAGAATGTTTATTACAGCGTTATTTGTAATTGGAAAGGAAGAAAGAAGGAAGGAAGGAAGAAAAAGAAGGAAGAAAGGAAGACAGGCCTTTGATTCCTATCAAAAAGAGAACTATTTAAATCAACCGTGGCATGTTTATAAAGTGGAATTCTATGTGGCAGTTAAGAAGAAATGTGGTAAAGCTAAGAACTGATTTTCTAGGGCTGCTGTAACTAGGACCACAGACTGGGTGCCTTAAGCAATTTTCTCACCATTTTGGAGGCTGGATGTCCAAGATCAAGGTGTCAACTGGTTCGTTTCTTCTGAGGCTGTTCTCCTTGGCTTGCAGCTGTCTTTTTTCCTGTGTCTTCACAGGGTCTTCCCTCTATACATGTCTGTGACCTGTCCTCTTCTTCTTGTAAGGAGTCATATTGGATCAGGGACCCTAATGACCTCATTTTAACTTGATTACCACTTTAAAGGCCCTATCTCTAAATAGTCATATTCTTAGGTGCTGGTGGTTAAGACCTCAATATATAAATTTTGGGGGACAGAATTCAGCTCCATAAAAAGTTATATACACTAAAATGAAAAGGCGTCTAGAATTGTTAAAAATAAATAAATTGAAGGTCAGTTTAATAAGTATGATTATTTGAAAACAAATAGTATATATGAGGACTCTGTGGAAAAAATTCAGCCATACATGCCTCTATTTTTCATATGACATGGGTGCATACTTTTTGGACAGTCCTCATATGCAGCGTATATGCATATATGTGTACCAAAAAGCATGTGGAAGAATATATGTCAAACATTTAATAGTGGAAATTCATGAGAAAAAGGGAGGCATCATAGTGAAGTGGATGTGGCTGTGTAGGAATGGATTATGGGGAAGTTTTTCACATTTACTTACGGTATTAATTTTATTTTACTACATTTTACTTTTGATATTATCTTAGTGATAAAGAGGATGTGCCCTGGAGTTGTAGTATTTGACTCATGATTTGAGGCTCAAACCCTTTGTAATGGCTTCTTTAAACCTCTGGAGCTTCATTTATGATGGGGAAAATAATAATATTTTATGACAGTCACATTGAATAATGACTGTAAAATATTATGCACAGTACTTAGCACCTGACTAAGAGCAAGGAATAGCAGCTATTTCTATCACTATGGTAATAAAGAAAAAAGCAGGTTGGGATTGGGAGGTGTGTTTGTAAGCCCAGAGTGTTGATAATTGAACCAATTCAATTGAACGAATAATTGAAAGCCTGCCATGTACCTAATGCTCTGTGCTCAAATCTGCAGAGGAATAAAGGTAGTCAGGTCAGTGCCCATATGTAAGTAACTTAACAATAAGCAGGCAGGGCTTTTTCTACAAAATAACTCTACAAAATAATAATCACGAGACTGTTTAAGGAGGAAACACCTCGGAAGCACTTAGTGAGAATTCAAATTATGATGAATTGTGGTTATTTTTTTTTCTCTTTTGTCACAAAATCTACTTGGAAAATAAAATTTAGAAGGAAAATTGCTTAAGGGATTCAGGAAAAATTGCTTAAGGGAAATGTCCCCAAGTCCTGAACATTTCAGCTTGTTCCAGAAATCTCTAGAAGTAGATAAGAATATCTATGATGGCTGGTCAGGGGGTTATTTCCTTAACACTGGGGCTGGTTAGGGCAACACTGACAAATTTCCTTTTCAATATTCTTTTCTGGTCTCCAAGAGCTTCTTTAACTATAGCTGTACCACAAGTTACAGCTTCTTAGATCATTGTGCCAACCGGACAGATTGGCTTCTTTTTTTGGCCTGTCCTCCAGTAGGGTTATTTCTGAAAGGTTCTTGCAGATTCTTGTCCCTTGCCCCTGTGTCTTGGAATACATTTTGTTTGTGTTTCTGTTAGCCAGCCCTAGGTCAAGTATGCTGTGTTATCAGTTAGTAGTTATGGTGATCTTCTGGCACTGGGTCTTTGCTCTCCTGGTCTCATCAGCATGCCTCAGGTTCTTTATCTTTGTGCCTGAAATGGGTGTTTGTCTTGATACCATCTGCTTACTGTGTGTTCACCATAGCCTGCTGCCAATGGACTCCTTCATTTAATTATAACAGTGGCTTATCAAGGCCAAGGTGACCAAGAGTATTTGGGCTTGAAGTGGGGGTGAATCATTCATTCCTCTTTGAGAGAACTTATGTGGAATTGGCTTTTTTAGTAAGAGAGAATAGAGTCACATGCTGCTTAATGATGAGGACATGTTCTGAGAAATGTGTCGTTAGGCAATTTGCTCCTTGCGTGAACATTAGAGAGCACTTACACAAGCCTCACGGGCTAGCTGGCCTATTGGTCTTAGGCTACAAGCCTGTACAGCATGTTACTGAATACCGTAGGCACTTGTAATGGCATGGTGAGTATGTGTGTATCTAAACATATCTAAACATAGAAAAGGTCACAGAAAAACACGTTATAAAAGATAAAAAACGGTACACCTGTATAGGGCACTTGTGAATGGAGCGTGCAGGACTGGAAGTTGCTCTGGGTGAGTAACTAAGGGAGTGAACATGAAGGCCTAGCCCATCACTGTACACTCCTGTAGGGTTTATAAATATTGCCCACGGAGGTTACAGTAATTTATAAAACAACATGAGGTTAAATCAGGCATAAGAGAAAATGATGCAATTAAGAGATGCAGCTGCTGCTGGCATAACATGACATACTGTTTTACAGAAAACTATTTTTTTATAAGTAAAGAAAAAAGATAGTATAGTAAATACATAAAGCTACAAGATTTGTGTCAGACACGTTGGAGCTGGGAGGAGCATGGCCAAAGGGCTACAAGAAGAGGCCCAAGGATCTGAGCTGAGCACAACAGGGGAGGGGGAACCTGTCAGCATGGCCTGTAGGTGGAATACTAGTCGTCAATGCGAACGAGCTGTTGGCTGGGGGGTGGGGCTCACACCTGGAGGTGGGAAGGCCTGTGGGAAGCTCAGCAGCCAGCTGGCTCCAAGCCAAGGACTTAGGTTCTGCTGCACTTTAACTGTGCGTGACCTTGTGATAGTTGCTCTTTCCGGTGCTTTGGCGTCCTTATCTGTGCATGGAGATGATATGAGGACCTGCCTGATAAGTTAGTGGAGCAGACCAAGAGAGATAACTCAGAACACTGAGTGCTGCTAGTCTTAGGATCACCCCAAGCATGCCGGGACATGAAGGCAGAGGACAGCTAGGAGCACGCAGGGGTGTGAGGAAGGGAGACACGGAGGGGAGTCTGCCTATTGCTCCCAAGTCCCTCATGCACGGTCTGCCTCTCACATCTTGTGGTTCTCTGTGGAAAGTAAGGTCACTTTTTCGTCCTCCCCACCCATGCCAGGGTCGGGAGGTGGCACCCCCCTGGAGCCTCAGCCACCAAGGTCTCTTTTGTGAAGACTGGCTCTTTCCTCCTTCCATCCTATCAGCTCTGGACACGCAGTCCAGTTGGCAGAGAAATGAGCCTCAGCGACCACTGTTGCTGGTTCATGGCAGACTCCCCCTTGGCTCGACAGGACTGTCCCTGAAGGAGCGTGGGGCCCGCAGGCTCTCCAGCTTTTTGCTGCTCAAGATCTAGCCCTTCTTGGGCTTTCATGTTGGAAATATGAAGTGCGACTTCCCTTGCACAGGGCAGCCTGAGCCAACCCGCGGCCCGGCTTATCTCTCCGCTCAACGCAGTGTTTGTTTTAGGAAAATCAAAGTGCGTTCTTTTTCTGCTTTCTTCAAAGGAAGGAAGAGCCAGGCTGGCTGCTGCTTGGGAGCGGGGGCTGCTGAGCTCAGAGGGGTCAGATCAGAGCATCTCTCTTAGCTGCTTCCCCTCTGGTCGCTTGGGCTCATCTGGACGACTTGAGATTGCATCCAAGGACCCACACTCAGGGCTCTCATAGGGCAGTCTCCCTGAATTTGGCTCTGGGAGGGGAGGCTGCTCCTAGTTCATCCACCTCTGGAGACCTCCTCACTCCAGGACCCAGCCCTTCAGCATTCGCACTGCTGAATGCCCTCCTGAATGCCAGGCTCCTCTTTGTGGGGCCAGCCCTCTAGATTCTGCTCTTTGGGCAGCTCGGCCTCAGGTCTAACTTGGGTGTCTGCAGGCTGCACAAGAAGGTTATCCCTCCCCTCCTCCAGCTCCTACTTCCCCTTGCTTCTTCCCATTCCAGACCCATGAGTCCCTAGGGCGTTCTCCTTCCTTCCCTCCAGCGAGGGCCAGAGCTCCTGTTCTCCTGCACTGAGGTCAGTGTCTTGTGGCAGGCCCTGAGGGAGTGAGACCCGAGGCCCAGCCCCTGGGACAGGAACAAGCGGCTCATTGTTGGAGATGCTTCTAGGAGCCCTGAGGGGCCACTGGGTCACCGAGTGCCCTCAGCCAGGACTGGGCAAGACTGTGTGTGAACTTTGGAGACCCTCTTGGGCCTCCCAGAGTGCTGGGTCACAGGTAGCAACAGTGACCCAGTTTCCAGGTTCCAATCACCTTCTATAGCCAGAATCTTGCAGCAAAAATGGCAATGCTCTTCTGTTAAAAAAAAAAAAAAAAGGATACTTTTAAACACACATAAGGAAAGAGAATAGAACAACAAAAGCACGGGTACGTCACCCAGATTCAAAAGTCCCTGACATTCTGCTGCTGCTGTTTCCTCAGACCCCCACTTCTCACCTCTCTCTTTGCAATACTCTTCTCTTCAACTTGCACGCAGTTGATGACTTTGTAGATGCATTTGGCCCATGCCCTTTTGCCACAGTAAACAGAAAACAAATGCTATTATCATGGTTTATTATCATGGCTTATTTTTGGCACTTAGGAGGCATGCTTTGTTTTAACAGAGAACTTAATCCACAGGCAAGTTATTGTCAGAAAGAACAGCCCATCCTCAGGTCAAACGGAAAATAGTTGGTTTAAGCAAGCGTTTTTTCACATCCAACCAGACAACACTAAATAAGGATGTGGCTGGCTGGTTTGTGCAGCTGCTTAGGGCTGGGGGGCTGGTTAGGGGCTGGTTCTTTACTGAGAGCCCTGGCCTGTCTCCCCCAGAAGCAGAGCCTTTCTGGATTAGGGGCCTCCTGCAGCCTTGCTGATTTGGAGAGGGAGCAGTTGACGATGTTGCCCATGATGTTATTCATCAATTTTTTTAGAGGAATGACAACATAATTTCTGCAAAAGGCAGCGCCAGGGAAGAGTTTATCTTTCCTGATAGCTGATGTGAATTTTTTTTTTTCTTCTAACAATGTGATTTGCTTTTTGCCCTGGCTACCAGGAAGCTTAGCACTTAATTTAGAGCCCAATTACAGTGACTATTTCACCTCTGTTTCCAGTTAACATTATCTCTCTCCATTTGCTCTATACGATTTACGATTTCTCACTTTTATCTTTATATGCCTTGAGTACAGGAGTTTTATTGTACCCAAACTTCATTTTCGCTTCTTTGAATTAGGAGTGGTAGAAATTAAAAATGAAAGCAAATAGAATGCAACTGTACCTTCCTTATTCATATAACCTTTGTGAAACTTACCCAAAGAGGTTAAAGTATGGGACTATACCATATAACCAGTGAGTGACAGGTAGAGGTAACTAGATGTACTTATATACAATGCATTTACACTTCATAGTTTATAGTTTTACTTTTAAAAGGCTTCCTCATATCTTGAGTGAATCGTTTCAATTTGTCCTTGATTTATTCTTCCAACAAACAGCCTCCACCCACTTTATCTATATCATATATGCACTATAGGTGGGCAAATAAAGATAAAACAAACACTGTCCCTAAGGAATTTACAGTTTAATAGGGAATATCAGACATGTTCATCTAATTGTAACAAGATAAAGAGTGTGGGTGTATTTTAGATAAAGTTTATTAGAGTTGAGAGGAGGCAGAAGTTATTGGAAGATGAGGACCGAGGGTAGATTTTGTGTAGATGGTTGTCATTTAAGTTGATTCTTAGAGAAGAGAAAAGGTATAGACCTTTCATCTTACTAATATTCCCATTTTACAGAGATTGAAATAACACACACACAGAGAAAAAATTTCCCCACATTACCCAGTTAGAAGTTATTACTGCCATACGATCTCATCTGCCTTCCTGTGTTGAAGCTGGTCCAATGGCTTTAGGACAACTGAAGTCTGGATTAAATCTGTTCTTATGTGACAACCATTTAATTAATGGTACTTAAACTACCAGAGCCCAAACTTTGATATTTGGTACAAGATTTTTTTATTTTTTATTTTATTTGCAAGGAATAAAACATTATCTTGAGCTACCTTAGGGTAAAAATTAGGAATTCATGGAGGCCACTGAGGTATTTCAGATACTTTAAGGAATGGTTGAAGAACCAGCTTGGGTTCAGGCCTAACTGGAATGGAGCTGGACATGTCACAAGAAGTTGTGCTTTTCACAAAATCAGCTTTTGGATTTGTTGATTTTTTCTCTGTTGATTTCCTCTTTTCTAATTTCATTGATTTCTGCTTTCCTTCTGTGTATTTTTGAATTTATTTGCTTTCTTTTTCTAACTTTTTAAAGTGGTCTCTTAGGTTATTGTTCGTATGTTTTTCTCCTTTTCTAATATATTCATTCATTCAGTGCTATGAATTTCCCTCTAAGCACCATTTTCCCTGCATCCTACAAATTTTGATCTTTTATTTTCATTTAGTTCAAAATATTTAAAAATTTCTCTTGAGATTTCTTTTTTGATCCAAGTGTAATTTAGAATTGTCTAATTTAATCTCCAAGTATTTGTTCTGTCTTTCTGTTACTCATTTTTGTTTTAATTCTGTTGTGTCTGAGAGCAGACAGTATTTGATTTGTATTTTTTAAAATTTGCTAAGGTTCATCTTCTGGCCCAGAATGTGATCTATCTTGTTGAATGTTCCACATGAGCTTAAAAAGAATGTGAATTTTTGAGAATAATCTGTATTCTGTTGTAGGGTAAAGTAGTTTGTAGATGTCAATTACATTGTTTATTGGTGGTGTTGTTGAGTTCAACTATATCCTTACTGATCTTCTGTCTTCTACATCTGTCCATTTCTGATAGAGGGGTATTGAGGCCTCCAACTGTAACAGTGGGTTTATCTATCTTTCCTCGCAGTTCTACCAGTTTTGCCTCACATATTTTGATGCTCTGTTGTTAGATTCAAACACATTAAGGATTGCTATGTCTTCTTGAAAAATCGAACCCAATATCATTATGTAGTGCACTTCTCTATGCTTGATTACTACTTTCCTTGTTCTGAAGTCCGGTCTGTCTGAAATTATATAGCTAATAATATAGCTATTCCCACTTTCTTTTGATATATCTTTCTTTCTTCATTTACTTTTAATCTACATGTGTATATTTAAAGAGAGTTTCTCTCTTATAGACAACATATAGTTGGGTTTTGTTTTTTGATCCACTGTGCCAACATCTGTCTTTTAATTGATATACTTAGACCATTGACATTTACTGATTATTGATATAGATTATTGTCTATCATATTTGTTACTGTTTTCTATTTGTTCCCCTTGTCTTTGTTCTTATTTTTGTCTTCCACTCCTTTTCTGTCTTTTGTGTGTTTTTTTTAAATTTATTTTTATTGTTAGAGTTATTGAGGTGACATCTGTTAGCAAGGATTACATAGGTTTCAGGCATACAATTCTACATAGTAAGTTCACCACCTAATGTGACTTCTCTTTCCATCACCATGTCTTTTGTGGTTTTCATTGAACATTTTATGATTCCATTTTCTCTTCTTTCATAGCCTATCATTTGTATTTTTCTTTTCTGTCTTTTAGTGGTTGCTGTACAGTTTGCAATATACATTTGCAACTAATCCAAGTCCACTTTCAAATAACACTATACTGCTTCACAGGTACGATAAGTAACCTTATATTAACAGGGTAAAAAAAAAATTCTTCCTTCTTTTCCCTTGTATCATTGCTGCCATTTATTTCACTTATACATAAATATAGGTATATGCATATACACAAGCAGCACACATAATTTACTACATTGTTGTTATTATTAATTTAAACAAACAGCTATCTGTTAGGTCAATTAATAATCAGTAAAAATAGAAGTTTTTATATAATCTTCCTTAATATTCTTTCTTTCCTATGTAGATCCAAGTTTCTGACATATATCATTTTCCTCCTCTTTTAAGAACTTCTTTTAACATTTATTTCTCAACAGCTCTAGCAACACATTTCCTCAATTTTTGTTTGTCTGAGGAAGTCTTTATTTTCCCTTCACTTTGATGGATAATGTCTCAGGGTACAGCATTTTAAGTGGGTGATTTGTTTTTTTCAATACTTTAACTATTTTACTCCAATCTTTTCTTGCTTGCATGCTTTCTGAGACATCAGATATAATTCTTACCTTTGCTTCTCTAAAGTTAAGGTATTTTTAAGCTCTGGCTTCTGTTAACAATTTTTTTAATGTTTGATTTTTTTTAGTGCAATTTGAATATGATATGACTAGGTATCTTGTTTGTTTTTGTATTTATCCTGCTTGGTATTGTGAATTTTCTGTATCTGAGGTTTGGTGTTATTCACCAAATTCTCAGTCATTATTGCCTCAAATGTTTTTTCTGTTCTCTCTTTCTTCCTCTTTTGGTATTTCCATTGCACATGTGTTACATCATCTGTAGCTGTCCCAAAGTTCTTAGATATTCAGTTTTTTTCCCCCAGTCATTTTTCTCTTTTCAGTTTTAGGAGTTTCTGTTGAGATTTCCTCAAGCTCAGAGATTTTTATTTATTTATTTTTTAGCCGTGTCTACTACTGAGCCCATCAAAGGCATTCTTCATTTTTGTTACAGTTTTTTATTTTTAGCATTACTTTTTGATTCTTCCTTAAAATTTGTGTCCTTTTGCTTACATTGCCCATGTGCTATTACGCTCTATTTTACCCATTGAAGCTCTTAGTGTATTAATTATAATTGTTTTAAGTTCCTGGTCTGATTATTTTAATATCCTTGCCATATCTGTGTCTAATTCTGATGGTTGCTCTGTCTCTTCGTATTGTGTTTTTTGCCTTTTAGTATGCTTTATAATTTTTCTGGCTAACTGCACATGATGTGCTGGGTAAAAGGAGCTGCAGTAAATTGGCCGTTAGTGATGTGGTAGTAAACTGTGGAGAAGGGAAGCTCGCTATAGTCCTATAATTAGATCTCAGTCCTGAGTGAGCATATGCCCCTGGAATGTGAACTTTACACATGCTCCTTAGTTTTTCTTCCCATTCCCTTAGTTAGTAGGATAACTAGAAGGAGCTGGAGTCAGGTATTTCGCTTCTCTTACATGGAAGTCTAGAGAAAGCTGGATTGGGTATTTCCCTTCCCCCAGGTTGGTTATACTTCAGTACAACCTCAGGAGTTTAGGTACCGTAAAATAGTTTTCCTTGAGGGCAAACCTCCTTAAGAATAATGCTCTGGTGAATTTCAAAGTGATTTATTTTCTCTTCCTCCTGCTAGGAGGACAAGGAAATTTTCCTCTAGGATTCACTGAGGACCTAGAGTAAAACTCCTAAGAGTCCCCTTGCAGTTGTTGACTCAAACTTGTCCACATGGAGTCTCCCGTAATTTGTTAACTGCACTTCGTATGATCCTATCCCAAGGCTAGTTCCCATGGAGGTTTGTCTGCTCATGGGTTTCTGCTCTACTTAGTTGTGATTCCCTATTCTTCTCCAGTTTTGGGGGCAGCGCTTTGCCCTGTGACCTCACTTCTCTGATGGGTGTGAGAAGGGTTGTTGATTTTTCAGGTTTTAAAGATTTTTTGCTTGATGTTAGGAGGATGTGAGGACTTCTGGACCCCTTACATGCAGTCAGGTTAGTTTTTTTACTTAGTATAATTCTTTGGACATTCATCCTGGATGTTGTGTGTATCAATAGCTGGTTCTTCTTCATTTTTGAGGAGTATTCCATGGTATGGGTAGGCCACATTTATTTCATCAGTCATGCATTGAAGGGCCTATGTGCTGTTTCAAGTTTTTGGCTATAATGAAAAAAGCTACTATAAACATTCATGTATAGGTTTTGTGTAAAAATATATTTCTTTCTCTGGAATAAATGCCCAGGAGTGCAATTGCTGGGTCATATTGTAGTTGCACGCAGTAGTTCTGTTTTTGCTGGAAACCAGCTGCAAAATTGTTTTCCAGAGGGAATGTGCCATCTTGTACTCCCACCAATGACGTGTGAGCGATCTTTTTCTTCCCATTTTTTACTTTAGTCATTCTGATAGGTGTGTAGTGATATCTCATGTGATTGTAATTTGCAAAAGATGTTGAACATCTTTTCATGTGCTCATTTGTCATCTTTATATCCTCTTCAAATATGTCTCTTCATATCTTTTACCTGTTTTCTAATTGGATTGCCTTTTTTTCTACTGATTTTTGAGTGTTCTTTATATGGTCTAGATACTAGTCCTTTGTCAAATAGGTAGTTTGAAAATATTTTCTCCCAGCCTATGGAACTCTTGATAGGGTCTTCTGCAGAACAAATATTTTTAATTTTGATGAAGTCCAGTTTATCATTTTTCCTTCTGTGAATAGTGATTTTGGAGTTAAGTCTAGGAACTCTTTGCCACCTTGGATCCCAAAGATTTTCTTTTTGTTTTTTAAAGAAGTTTATGTTTTTTTTTTTTTTAAATTCATTTTTATTGTTAGACTTATTGGGGTGACATAAGATGTTTTATATTTAAGTGCATGATTCATTCTGAGTGAATATTTTTAATAAGGTGTGACTTGGATTGAGGGTCATTTTGTTGCCTCTGAGTGTCCTGTTATGCCAGCACCATTTGTTGAAAAGGCGATCTTTCTCTCCATGTTGCCTTTGTACCTATGTCAGTAATCAACTGGGCATATTTGTGTGGATCTATTTCTGGGTTCTTTTTTCTGTTCCATTGATGTATATTTTTTCCTTTGCCAATAAGGAAAAAATACAGTCTTGCCAATACAGTCTTTATTACTGTACCTATATAGTGTCTTGAAATTGGGTAGGTGATACATCTTATTTATTTTTATTTTAAAAAAGTAAACTTAAAACTATTCTAGTTCCTTTGCCTTTTCACATAAATTAAAAAAAAAATCTTGTCTATAGCTACAAAACTCCTTGATGGCATTTGACTAGAAATTATGTTACATCTATATATAAATTTGAGAATAACTGATGTCTTTACTATATTGAATCTTGCAATCCATGAGCATGGTATGTCTCTCCATTTATTTAGGTTTTCTTTTTTTTTATCAGCATTTTTAAATTTTTAGCATACAAATACTGTATGTTGTATTAGACTTACACACTTCAGTGTTTAACTTTTTTTGGCTACTGTAAATGGCATTGTATTTTTAATTTAATTTTTTACTTTATTAGCAAAAAAGTATTTCACACTTAATATTAAAATTTAATCATGCTTAGTGAAATAAGCCAGACAGAAAAAACAAAGAACTGTATGACTTCACTCATATGCAGAATATAAAACTGAAAGCAACAAAGAGAAAAGAAATGAACAAACAAACAAATAACCCATGGACACAGTCAAGTTTAATGTTTATTTGGGGACGAGTAGGTTAGGGAGGGGAGAAAGGGGAAGGGGTGGGAGAGGACGGGGGGGAAAGCTTAATATAAGGTGATGGAAAAAGAAGTCACATTAGGTGGTGAACTTATACAACAAGTTGATGATGCACTCTAGAATTGTATGCCTAAAACCTATGTAATCCTTGCTAACAGATGTCACCCCAGTAAGTCTAACAAGAAAAATGAATTAAAAAAATTATTTTAAAATGAAAAAAAAAAGATTTAGTGATTAGCAACTGTGCAAGCTGCTTTACAAATGTTCCCTCATTTAAATTTTGCAATCACTTATTATATATACATTGCTATTACCCTTAATTTACAGATTAGGGAACTGGGGATTGGTAAGCAGTTTACCAAGGGTTGTACAGGTGGCCAGTGCTAAGCTGGGTTCTAAACCTGCACCTGATTTTAAAGATTCTACTAAGAGATTAAGTGCCCATTCTTCTGTTTTGGAGGCCTGGCAGGCTGCTGGTTTGGTGATTGGTTGTTGACTGAAGAAGTTATGTGGTTTGGCCAGAATCTTCTTTGCTGTGGTTGTTGATGCCTTTCAGGTCTCCCACTGACTCAGGAAGGTATTTGGGGACAATTCTTAGAAAGTCAAGGGTTGGATCCAGGATCTCAGGGCCATCTTTCCTTCTTTTTCAGTCTCCAAACAAAAACAAGTTATTTCCTTTACTAAGGGTCTGTCCTACCTGCATGTCTCCCAGAAAATTGAATTTCTTTAAAAGTTTGACCAGGTTATTTACACCAGTACTTGACTTTGTTTGTACTCTGAGTCTCTAAACCAGAAAAGAAAACCTTCCTCAGTCTAAGAAGCCCTGTCCCTGTGCCCATGAATCCCTGTAAAAGTTTTTCCCTGTCATAAGCTTGCTGGATTTTTAGCTCAGGAGGACTGGTTTAAAAACAAACATCTAACATTTGTCTTGGCCCTTAACCAACTCCACCAATCTAACATTCCCTTTAAAGTGCAGTTGTGATTCCAAAGTATGTGGTGAAGTAAAAAAGGAACACCCTTCATACTTTACATCTCTGCCCTTGGCTGGACCCGAAAGCCCAATTTTCACGCTGTTGCCTGTGTGGGGCCTGCTTCTACAGGGGAAGAGGCTCGGGCTGTGCGGAAGGTGAGGGCTGAGTATCAAAGAGATAGAGTTCAGAATTTTAGGTTCCTAGGACACTTTGCCATATGCAAAAAAAAAAAAAAAAAAATAGAGAAAGAAAGTGGGATGCCTCCCTGCCTGAATTCCCAACCCCACATTTTAGAACTGTAATGAACCCACAAGCAGAAATAATCCATTGAACTTGAGATGATACGTGCTTTGGAACCTGAGGCATCTTAGTTCAATCTCAGCTTCTCTACTTGTACTTCTGTGTCATCAGAAAGGTTCCTTAACCACTTTGAGTTTCAACTTCCTGAGCTGTGAGTGGGGTACAACACCACCTGACTCCTGGAGTTGCTGTTGTGAGGCTTACATGAGATGGTGCAGGGAAAATGCCTGGTACATAGTAAGCACTCTATAAACTTTCACAACTCGTGACACGAACAAAGCAAAAATAGTTTTGTGTGTTCATGATCCCTTTAAAACTATTCAGTGCACACAGTCTTCCCTTGTCCTAGAAGGTACATCTTACCAACATGTTAAATCCAATAGCCTCAATTCAGAAATTGCAATGTCCAGTTGAAGTTAATAATCAAAATTCTTAACTAGATTTAATGTAAATTTCTTCTCCTCCCACAACTCAGGTGTAGGCTGACCAGGTGCTCTATTTAAATGGGACAGAAAACAATGGTACTGTCCTGTTTCCAATAGTACGTGTGGTCAGCAAGGTCTCACTGGGCTAAATTCAAGCTGTCAGTAAGCTGACCACATGTACTATTTGAAATGGGACAGTACCACTGTTTTCTGTCCCATTTAAAATGGGACGTCTGGTCAGCCCACTCAGGTCAGCCTCAGGTGGGCTCCCCCTGAAGGCAGCAGTGGGAGGGATGTGGGAGATGTGCTCCAGGTCACTGTTTTTCAGCCCTTTATTCCCCTTTTCCTCTCTCACCTTCTGGTTGGTTTCTGTTCTCTCAATAGCTAGGAAAGTGGAGGGGTGTGGTGAGACAAGGTTGGGGTGGGTGGACATAGGAAAGGTCCTTCTTGCCTGGAGATGTCCTAAAGTGGCTTTGTGTTGTAGGTGTGTAGAGTACTGTGTTTGTAGGCACTTTGGTGGGTTCTTCCATCATTCCCAACACACTCCCTTCTGCAGATCTCTTGACCCAATGGCTGTACTTTCTATTTACACAGGGGCCATAAAAAAGGAAACCTAGACCATATTGTTTCCTTTTAAACAACAACAACAACAACAACAACAGCAACAACAGCAACAACAATAATATTGAATCCTCCCGATTGCTTCTTTGGGGGCATGCTAAAAGTACAGGTTTATGTATTCAGTGAAAATCAAAACCCCGTATAATTTGAGGCAAAATACCACCATGAAGTGACTGATAAAAGCAGAAAGTGCCGTGTTAAGAAAATCACACTCATTAAAATTTTGCACAGTTGCTTTGCAAATGAAGGGCAACCTGTGGAAGGTATCATGTGATGTCCCTTAACATGTCACGTACTGTGAGGTAATATTTGCCATGTCTGTTTGCTTTCATCTCCAGAATTAAGGCCTCCTGAGGTTGGTTGCTTACAACTCTTCAGCAGCCCCCAGCAGTCCTGCATGAACCTCTATCCTCTTGAGGCTGGGGCCTCTCTGCCACTTAGGTGACATTCTTTGACAGAATTTACAAGCTAGCCTCACTCTGCTTCTCTCTCTTGGGTTAATATCTCAATAGTTGGCAGACACGACACACCCTTTGCCTTGACAAACTGCAGAAAATCATACAACCACCTCTGATGTCACCAACATGGCAACACAGGAAGCTCATGACTTTGCTTCCTCCCATGGAGGCAATGGCTATATGAGGGCTGTCTGAAAAGTATCCAGCCATGTAACAGGAAAAATAGAGGCACTTATGGCTGGGTTTTTTTCCAGCCCTTGTATGACTACACCTAGATTGATTCCTTCTGAGAGAAATCCAGAAACTAGTTGAGTGACTCCTATACCTCAGTATCCTGAGGAAATGCACACATTGAAATGAGTAAGAGAAGCTGAGACACACTATTACCATAAACCCCACCTCCAGCACAATTGGGAAGAAGCCCCCAACTCTCAGCTTCTCCCTGAGGAGTGAAGGGTTGTATCATACATTTAGCACCCCGACTATTAAAACTGCCACCCCAGGGATGGTCCCTCAAATCACTTAGCTCAGAGAGCCCCTGGGGCTTGCACTCACATGTCCCACAAGGCTATTGCATACAAAGAGACAGTTGTTACCAGGGAGCACAAATGCTCCTGTGGCTAATGCCCTGAGCTCAGCGCTCAGGATCCCTCCAGCAGTGAGAGTTGGCTGCAGGCTGAGCTCTGAGCTGGCATAGGGAGGAGCCCGGCCTGTCCTTGCCCTGTTTGGTTCATGCCTTGTGTGCCGGCTCCAATGGAGCACATACCTAGTTCTCATGCTGGGGCTCAGGCCAAGTGGCCTCATCCCCCCTGCAGCCTCCGCGTGGCTCCAGCTGATGATTTATGGCTGCCCATTAACTTTATTCAAATGGCTCAGCTCTCAGGAACATCTGCTCTGTGGTAGAGCAAGCTGTAATGTTTGTAGGGACATATGGTCAGAGTCTTCTGGGGACAGATTAGGTTTATGAAGGGACAGACACCTGGACTTCTGCTGCCTGAGGAAAGCCAGGCTTCCTATTAACTCATCAGAGAACAAACAGACCTTCTGCTTAGAGAAGTGTGGCACAGTCCTGGGCTCTGGCTGGGCCTCTGGCCTCCAGTACTGCCGTACTCTCCTATTCTGGCTCTGATGGAGGGAGAGGAGATCATAAGTCTAGACCAATGCTTCTTAAACTTGAGGGCTTATGAAAATATGGATTGCTGGGCCCACTCCCAGAATTTCTGATTCCTCAGGTCTGGGGTGGGGGGCCGATAATGTGTATTTCAGTCAAATTCCCAGGTGATGCTGGTACAGCTACTACTCTGGGAAGTTTCTCCACTTTGAGAATCACTATTCCTGGGCAATCCTGGAATGAGGCGTCTCTCTGGGAAGGGTAGAGAGGGTACTAAAGTTAAAGTGGAAGGTTGATCAGCTTTTAGGCTAGGCCAATAAAGGATAGATTTGGATGAGAAAACGTGGAGATGCTGAGTTCTAGCAGAAATTGGAGGGACTCAGTTCTTTTAAATGCCAGGCTGTTCTGGAATGTAGATCTTTCAAGGCTCAGAGAGGGCCTGAAGCAAATTGCACTTACTGATTTAATAATAGAATCTGGGCAGAGAGCTTGCCGCCGATGGTTTGTAGGCACATGGTTGGCCACACTTGCCGTCGCTCTCTGAGCTTCTGTTGATGAGTGTGGTCTGTCCAGGGAGCGATGTGGGAAGGGTCCACAATGCACAGGTTGAACCATCTGATGGAGGACTTTCTTCTAGGGGCTGCTGAAAAACCCAAGCACCAACTTCCCACCTCCACTCCTTGGGGACACTTTCTCCCCACCTCCTACCCGCTCATTCCCAGAATGAATGGGTGCTGCTTGCTGCTTTATTCCCCACCAAAACATCCACTCGTGTTCTGATGTGCGAGCTTGGGAGCACGCCTCAGGGCTTGATGTGGCAGCTGCGTCTCTGCTGCACGTGTGTCTGTGTTCAGACCGCCAGCTCCGAGGAGGCCACCTGATCTTTGCTCCTGTCCAGCAAAGTGCAGGGTGCAGTTCAGGCTGAGGCTGAAGAAGTGATGGAGTGAGCTGAGGCATCAGTACCTGTGTGGAGGGGAAGAGATGATGTCTGGGCAGCCCGGGCCACTTGCGTTTCATCAGCGCTGAAGGAGCGGAGCAGGCCAGGGCGGGGGTGAGTCAGCTCACCACAACCTCTGCAGTGCACATGAGAGTCTGGCCCCATACGAGATGGACATCTTGAAAACTGACACCCTCCTTGAAAGCTTCCCAGCCAGGCAGCTTGGGGAAGGCCATGCAAGGTCACCTCTCTCCTCACAGACACTCCCTCTGCCCTCCTCCTTCTTGGCTCTCCCTAATGCCTCCTTTCCCCACCCAGCCCCCGCCTGTGTGGCTGTAGTAATTCCTCCTTCCCGGCCACTGCCGCCCCTTGGATGTGGGGTTTGCGGCCAGCATGGAGAATCGTGGGGGTGGCGTGTCGGGAGAAGGGGAGAGGCGATGTCCAGTTCTACGTTCGTCTTTTGGTGTAGGTGGGTATTGCAGAACAAGACACTTCACAGAGAACATTGAGACTCAGGAAAATTACCGACTTGCACAAGGTGGTTATTAATGGGCAGAACTGGGATTTGGTTCTGGGAACCCGTGGTCCCCAAGCCTCGATTTCACTTTTTTTACCCCTCAGCCCTCCTCATCTGAGCTCTCCTGAGAGGCCCTCTTTAGAGTCACCAATATGTGTGGGGTTGACAGGAGGCCCAGGGTGCCCTTGCTGCCTACACCTGTCCACATGTTTAAAGAGTCTGCTCTCTACATATATGTCAGTCAGGGGTTAATCAGGGAAGCAGATCCACGATAAGTTAGGAGAGAAGAAACTTCTTATAAGGATGGAGTCTTTCAAGGCGTGGAAAGTGCTGGGCAGAGTGGCGGCCATGGCCAATTTAAGATGCCAAGTTGCCATATTGGCCCCATAAAGTGCGAGCTGGTTAAGTCAACGGTAAACCAACTCTCGTAATGGACAGGGGGTGCCTACTGGGGGACAGCAGGGCTGGTGTTCAGAAGAGTGAACAAGGAGTATAGGATGAGCTGGGACCCACAGGGCACCTCTGTGACAGCCTAGATGAGCAATGGCTTCCATTCTACTGCTGCTCCAAAGCTACTACAGGTCCGACTTTGGGCCAGCTCTAACCCAGAACCATCCAGGGAAGAGGGTTCTGCAAAATGGCTCCAGCGTAACCAAGTTGTCAATAGGACAATTGCCACAATGTATTTTTGAGTTTCTAGGTTGGTAGCCAGTGTCTTTAATTCCCTCCTATCTGCTGGTGAAAGAGACAAAAAACCCTTAGAGGCTCCAAAAAGTCTTCAGGAGAACTTTTCTGCCTGTAACTGAAATCAACTGATTTTCCTTAAAGGACAAAGTCTTCATGGCTAGTCCCAGTAGACTTTACCCTGAGCCCTATGACCAGGGGACCAAATGCCCTAGTTTGTGCCAGTTCCAATTTACATCTGTTGTCCCATCATAATTATTAATATTGCCTCTTTGCATTTTCAAGTGTATGCTAATTTGGATGACCAATTTTACAGTCACTTGGCCTTGAGCTTAACATGGAGCTTGCACATGTAGCTGAAAAGGTGGGACGCTGAGGGCAGAGGAGTGGTGCTGCTAGCACTCCCACCTCCTCCCCGCTGCCTCCCAGCCGTACCATGGTTACCATGGGTGTAGGTGACTGGGCTATAGCATCAAGGCTTGTAGCCGGAAAAACAGAGTAGACCTCTCTTGTCCCAATGCCCTCCTGCTTCCCTGGAATTTATGGAAAATACCTGCCATATATATTTTTTTAATTTATGGAAAATACCTGCTCTTCCTACACCTCCCCAGTCCCCAGGGCCTGGGTTTAGGGTTTGATCGGTTCAGTGCCTGCCAGCAAACTCAGCTTTTCCTTATGCTTACAGACTGTGCTGCCCAAGGTCTGACGCTGCACTTCTGTCCCTTGACCATTTTTGGCCATTTTCTGAGTGTGCTGTTGTGGGGAAGGGAAACTACTGAGGGGGCCAGGTGTCTCAAAAGGAGTCTCATCTGTCCTGGCAGATGTTTCAGAGTAGTCCCCCTGAGGAGGCAGAGCATGGGCAGTGGCTTCTCTGAAAAGGAATGAGCTAACAGCCTGAGGGTGGTTTCTCTCTGTGGACAGTTCCTTTGTGTCCCTTCCTTTGGCGGCTCAGGCATGTAGGCCTTCTGTAAAAATTCAGTGGCAGCTGCCCAGGTTTTGAAACCAGGTAGATCCCAAGTTTGCATCTGAGCTCCACCATTCACTAGCTGTGTGAGTTTAGACCAGTTATTTAACTTCTCTGAGCCAGAGGGATGCTTCATATAACAGGGAGAATGATAATTACTTCGCAGGGTGTTATTTGGATTAAACTAAATGAAGGCCCTGCACATGGAGGGTGCTCAGTTACTATCCCTCCTTGCAGCTCAAGGCTGCTTCAGTCAGTTTGAGTTCAGCAGACCTGTACGGAGCCAAGCGTAGCTCCACCTGACATTTTCTTGGAGAACCTGGGTTTGATTATGTCAGTGGTTAATTGAAATTCAAGACATTTAACATCTATTTCCTTCAGGTCACTCATTTGCTATGTGAATGAGTGAATGTCATGAATGAAGAAATTACTTGTTTTGTTAAAAGTGATATGTGCTGTGGGGAAACAATTAAGAGAATCGTAGTATCAAATCTGCCCTCTTAAGTTTTCCAGATCTAGTAGGAGAAAAGGTTTTTCTAACTGTTGTAGATATGATGAAGGTTGGGCCCAAATAACATGGTGATTTGAGAAGAGAAAGCTCAGACTTTGTTTGGAGAAAGGCAGTAGGGATGGGGACTTGGGCAAGTGATTTAAGCTCACTTTCCTCCTCTATAAAATTGGGACAACACTACCTACCTCCCAGGATGATTAGAAATAGTGAGACATTATTTATATAAATCAATCAACAAGGTATCTGACACTAAGTAATCACTTACAACCACTCTTGATGATGCTAGTGCTTTTGCTCTTATACCCAAAATGTAGCTCTACCACACTACTCAGCACCCTCTAGGGACCTCCTGCTCATGTTCACGCTAGTCTTCTCCAGGTTACCTTTTGTCCTCTGAAATGCTTTCCATCTACAGGCTGACCAGAGATTTCATTTTAAATGGGTCAGAAAGCAACGATACTGTCCCGTTTCAAATGATGTATCTGGTCAGCCTACTGCCACCTTGAATTTAGCCCAGTAAGAGAGGCTGACCACATGTACCATTTGAAATGGGACAGTACTGTTGTTTTCTGTCTTGTTTAAAAATGGTACATCTGGTCAGCTTATCCATCCACCTTCTTTCCTGCCCGAGTGCTTTAAGACCCCAGTGGAGTCCCATCTCTCCATGAAGACTCCTGAGTTCTCTGTCTTCCTACTGAGTTTCCTCCCTCCTTTGGCATTGATTACATGGACTTTGGGTTGATACGTGCCTCCCTGAGGCCAGACATAGTCTTATCTCTTCAGCAAATTGGACAGATCCTTGTAGACAGGAAATCTTTCCTATTTATCCACTCCTAGTACAAGTCCTGGGTCATACATACAGTGGTATCAAATGACAGCTGACAGAATGTTGGATGCAGCCTTTCTTCTACTACCGAGGTTTTGTGGGAGGACGAACTTGAGAACAGCAAAGTGTTTACTCCACAGAGTCCTCTATTTCCCAACAATAGCTTTAAGATTGCATCTGTCCTACCCTCCACCCTCATTTCCCAATGTGGAGTTCTGGTGTTGCAGAAATTCAAAGAATGCAGTGACCTTAGGGTTGGGGGAGGCTGCAGAAGGCTGCCTTTTCCGCTAAATGAGGAGCCTGATGCCGGAAGTACAAACATCCTTTCAAGACAAAATATTATCCCAAAGCAAAGATTGGTGGCTGCCTTGGCCTTCTTTGCTATTGAAGACTGGTAACTAAAAGTAGCCCTTTCCCAGCCAAGAACAATAAGCCTAAGCTTGAGAGGGGTGGCATTTGTGTATGCGTGTGCGTGCATGTGTGCAGGCTAACATGTGTGTGGACAGGGTTGAAGGGGAGGGGAAAAGGTGGGGCTAAACCTTCTTCCAGGCTGAACCCATGTTCTTGGATACTCAGTAGAAGTGGAGCCAGGGGAACTGCATGTACATTACTTTTTAGCTATAGTGTTCTTTCTTCAAACTGAAGTTTACTTGGAAGTTCATACATAAAACAAACCCAAGTGGAGCTGCTCTGGGGAAGCCCGAAGGTGGGGAAAGGGCCTGTGGAAGCGCCATGAGGCACACAGATGAAACTACTGGTATTGTCACCCTAATTATTCTTGCCATAAAGGAGGAATACTGGTATCTTTTTCACCCTTAAGGAGGACCTATCATGAATGGGACCTGTCATATAGTGCTCATTTGAATTTCACATCTTTCTATGAGGTCACACAACCTAAAGGTGGTATTTTTTGCTTAAGGCTCCTGCTCTCCACGAAGCATTTGATCATGCAGTGGGATAGACAGGAAGCTCTGCCCACACAGGAAACGACAGCATTAAGTGAGCTGTGTACTGAATAGCCTTGTTTTTGTCTGGAGGTGGAAACAGCAGGGTGCCCCTGAGAGGGGCTCTCGTGAGTAGCGCAGTACGTGAGATGGGTGTCTGTGTGAGGCCTGGGTGGGGAGTGAGGCCCCAGTTGTAGGGGTGTGCACATCCTGTTGTGTGTGGTCCTTCCAGCCTGGCAGCCTGCTGGGGTTCTGGTTTGGATGTCACTCTCAGCGTCGGAGGCCTTTGGGTTGCGTCCAGCAGCGCTGGTTGGTGTTGAAGGGTCCTGGATGATGGCTGTGGGAATGACACTGGCCTGCCAGGCCGCTGAGGTAGCTGGCTTCCTCTGTGTCCCTGGGAGCCGGCAGAGGTGTCACAGGCAGTGTGGGAAAGGAGGGCCGCCCAGGGGTGGAGAATGGGACAGCACTGGGTGTAGCCTGGGAGTGGCCTGGGAGGAAGGCAGAAATGGGAGTCTTGGGGGAATTAGGAGAAAAGGGCTTGAAAACTGGGATAAGGCGTTTCTGTAGCACTTGGCTCTTTTTATCTCTTAAAATTAAAGCCAGGCCTCTACTGGAACGTTCCACTTGAGATTCTGCTGGGAAATTAAAAAGAGTGGGGGGATTGGATGGTGAGTTGAACTTTTCTGCCTCATTTGATTGTATATATGTTGGGGTGGGCAACACAGTATTTTGATATTCATTCATCAACTGGTACTGAGTACCTACAATGCCCCAAACCCTGACTTAGGGGAAAGGCAAAACAGAGGTCATGGTCCCTGCTCTGAAGAGCTCACAGTTCAGTGAAGAAAGCAGACAGATAAACAGATGATGATAGGATACTATCTTATTCATCCTAGAAAATATCAATAGTACATCTAACGGTATTAATATTAATATACTAATAACATACACATTTATTAATATATAATATAATTTATATGTATAAATTATGTAACTACACATAGTAAATCAATAGTATATATACACATATATACATTATAAGGTCTATGTACGAGAGCTGTCCAGAAAAAATCCAGCCATAAATGCCTCTATTTTTCATATTACATGGCTGGATCCTTTCTAGACAGTCTATATATATATATATATTACACACACACACACACACACACACACACACACACACGAGTTTCTGGACAAACCTCATATACTATATAGCTTACCATATAGTATATATACCCCGATATACTGTATTTGGATATATACGAGCTCTGACAATTAAGTTTATGAACTTGCCACCATGCACTTACATTGGCAGCACTGTACAAACAACTTGGTAAGGTTTCATAACCTTGGGATATCTGTATCTCACAGATGTGTTTGTGTCCACATGTGGTAATATCTTGATGAGTGTTCATTATTGTTACTATGCTTGATCTTAGCCAAAAGGCTGAGAAATGATGCATTCATTATTGTTGTTGTGTGTCTTTGTGTGCTATTGCGAGAATGTCAGAGCTTGAATTAGAACAATGAACACATTAAATTTCTTGTTAAACTTGGCAAGAGTGGAAGTGAAATCAGGGACATGTTAGTCCAAGTGTATGGGGATAATGCCATAAAGAAAACAGCAGGGTACAAATGGATTAAATATTTTTCTGAGGGGAGAGAAAGTGTCACTGATGAAGAGAGGTCACATTGGCCAGTAAATAGCACAACTGACAAAAACACTGCAAAAATTCGTTGAATGGTGTGTCAAAATTGTTGGCTGACTGTGAGAAGCATAACAGACCAAGTAAACATCGATAGAGAAACAGTTAGGAAAATCTTAACTGGAAATCTTGGCATGAGAAAAGTGTGTGCAAATGATCCCAAAGGAGCTCACTGATGAACAAAAGCAAAGGAAAGTCGAAGTTTGCCAAGACCTTTTGAAGAGGCAAGAGATATTATCATTGGTGATGAAACATGGGTGTACCAATACGACCCTGAAACAAAGTGTCAAAGTTCACAGTGGAAGTCAGCCAATTCTCCACAAACAAAAAAGTTCCATCAGTCCAAATCTAGTTAAAATGATGTTGCTAACCTTTAGTCTTTATTCTTTTTATTGTTAGACTTATTGGGGTGACGTTGGTTTGCAGGAATTACATAGGTTCCCGGTATACAATTCTACAGTGTGCTGACAGTTTTTGATACCAGAAGGATTGTTCATCATGAATTTGTAGTAACTGGATAGTCGACCAAGTTTACTATTTAGAAGTGCTGAAAAGGCTGCATGAAAACTTTTCACCAACAAGTGCATTGTCGTGGTTCTTGCATCACAACAATATACCAGTTCACACAGCACTGTCTGTAAGGGGGTTTTTAGCCAGTAAACAAATAACTGTTTTGGAACACCCTCCCTACTCACCTGACCTGACCCCCAATGACTTTTTTCTTTACCCAAAGATAAAGGAAATATTGCAAGGAAGACATTTTAGTGACATTCAGATCGTTAAGGGTCATATGACGGCAGCTCTGATGATGGCCATTCCAGAAAAAGAGTTCCAAAATTGTTTTGAAGGGTGGACTACGGGCTGGCATCAGTGCATAGTTTCCCATAGTGATATTCAACAATGAGGTGTAGCACTTTTTCTAGGATGAGTTCTTGATCTTGTGTGTGCACACACACATACACACACACACACACATACACACACACACACAAGTGCTTTGTCATTGTCCTCTGCCTCTATTATCTCAGATAATCTCTGCAACAACTTTATGCTAGTAAGTGGCATAACTGGCCTTGAACCCAGGTGGTCTTCCCCCAGGGCCTGTCTCTTAATTACCCCACCATACATACAGCCTCTCAATAGAGGTGGATACAGGGTACAAGAAGAGATAAAAACTAAGAATATTTAACTTTGCTCCAGAGAGTCAGAGAGTCTTCATAGAGAACAAGTCTTGGGATGACTGGTGTTCCAGGATTGTGTCTGCATCTGTGCTGGGGATGGAGAGGGAGGATGGAAGGTATTCCAGGTAAGGAATCAGAACGTCTCAGGGCACGGAAGCAAAGGAGAGCGGGACACCCCATTTTAGGTCAGCCCAGGCCAGGTACAGGGAGCCAGAGAACAGCCTGGACTATTCATCCCAAGGGCACTCATCCTTGACATAGAAGGCAGTCTCAAAGCTTCCCCCAGACACGTGTAAGGTTCCTGTCAGCTGACTGACGTCCAGGCTCCAGGCACTTCTGATGACAACAGTGCCAAATCCAGCCAGTGTGGGAAGGGAGGGAGGGCCAGGTGGGGGAGGACTGGAGCTGCTCTCTTTCCCAGCAGTCATGCCCATCCCAGCCATCAGCTCTTTGCCAGTGAGGGAGAGAGGGCGTTTAAGGAGCTGTCTATGATGTTGCTCAACCTCCGGCACGTGGAGTCCGATTGCATGGGTCAGCTGGCCATCTGCATCTTGTTTAGTATCCCTACTCCTGTGAGCCCTGCTCTCTGGCTCATCTGTCCAGCTGAAGGGGAGGTTTGCAGGCAGAGAATGCTGGTCTCCTCGTTCTTGCTGTGTTTCTCTAACTAAACAGATGCTTAGAACAAATAAACAGTCCAGGAAGCCTTGGAGAGGTTGTGTCAGGCTTAGTTGAGATGGGCTTTTTTTTTTTTAAGACTGTTGATAAACTCGAAAGGGTCAACATCTTGGGCCAGATCATATCTGACTGCATATCAAGGCCAGGATTCTGAGATTATCCATAATGACAGCAGCTAATATTTGTTAAATGCTTCACAGTTTGCAACGTTCCACATTTACTGGCCAACAATGAGTTAACGGGAACCTTGCATATAAGTTCTGGGACTCCAAATTGTGAGCTTTATTTCCTTTGCCTGTGGGATTCTCAGCCTTGGTAGGATAGTCTAGAAAACATTAGACCTCCCCTTGGAAATAGCAAGCCATGCTTTGACTAATTGTGTGAGTTTACCGATTACAACTCCTTGGCTTCTTTTAGGAGACTGGGTTGGAGGGAACCTACAGACAGAGCTCTGATGCTTTGTAGTGGGGACCATTCCTCAGTCAGACCTTCCTATCCTGGGGCGGAGAATGAGCCTGACTTGGCGATCAAACAGACCTGGGCTTTTGAACTCTGCCTCCGTTTAGCAGGACCTTGGGTGAATTCCTTCACTTTTCTGGGACCTAGTTTTCCTCTCAGGAAAGGGGGGATAGCAATGCCTTGCTCATGGGGAGTTTGTTAGGATTCACAGGGGAGCATTCAACTCTTGTGACCCCCTTTTCCATTCCCCCCTGGCTTGTTCCTCAAGTCTCTAATGGCAGGAAAACTGCACCCAATTGCTTCACCCCTTTCTTCTGCCTTTACTTGGCTGCCTTCTTTTCAAGTTGCTTGGTGCTTTTATCCAGCCCCCTTAGTCACCTATGAGACCCAGCACTTGGTGACTGTCCAGCTCCTACCCAAACACGGCAGTAAGGACTTGATAAGCTTGAATGAGATAACCCTGTATACTGCTTAGCAGAGGGGCTGGTTTGCCACGCTGTTCAGTAAATGTTAGCTATGCCGATTACTGTTGTTAAGTGGAATTCACACATCTTGGAGCTGGGGGGCGGGGGAGCTTTGTGAACATATTTCTCCATCTCCTGTTTTGGCAGATGAAACCTCAGTGGCAAAGTTAAGTTCAGATCTGGGGGTTGATCCCTGTACTAATGCATTCATTCATTCATTCATTCATTCAACAAACACTTATTGAGAACTTACCTATGTGCCAATACCAAGTATTGGTATAAGAAGATGAGTAGGACATAGTATTAGTTGCCAAGGAGACAGACATATAACTAGGATACAATACATGTGGCCAGTGCAACAATGGAAGCTTGCACAAGGTGTTTGGAGAGTGTAGAGGAGAAGCCTTTAATACACCCTTGAAGGGTCAGCAAATACTTTGTGGATTTGTTAGTGCCTGAGCTGAATTTTAAAAAGTAGGAGCTAGTCAGGCTAAGTGGAGATTGTTGGGTGGAGGTCCGTGGAGGGCAGTTTAGGTATTCCTGGTAGAGAGAAAGTACACGGTGCATTCAGAGAACTATACAGCTCCTGACTTCTGGAGTTGCATAGAGGTTCCATAGAGGAGGGGAGTCTTGAGTAGGAGTCCCAAAAAAGAGCAACAACTCAATGGGCAGAATGAAATTTCTTTCCTGAACAAGGGCCCTGTGGGCAGAAGCAGCAACACTGTTTACAGGGCAAAGCAAATGGATTGGAGTGGGGAGGCCTTGGCCGGATGGTGGGGTGGAAACTGGTGGGAAGTTCTGAGACCTGCTCCCTTTCTCAGATCCTTCCCTGTGGATTATAGGAGAATGCTTACATCTCCCCAAAATATATTTGCCAACAAAGCAGTAGAATAAAGGGGATACAAAAGAAGGACATCTTATGAAACCAGATCATCTAGAGTGTGTGGTGCCTGTGGTGTGTCATCTCCCAGAAGGCAGAAGGTTGAGTTGTGTATGAGGACCAGAATTCCAAGTGGTGTGTGTGTGTGGCTAATACAGATGTAATTATTTTCTCAGTTACCTGCTCACTGCCTAGGGAGGACATGATGAGCATCCTCTGAGAAAAGGACTCTTGGCACCTTTAGGGGTTAAGTGGGTACCTTACAACCAGCAGAGGGTTCTTTCCCGAATCATTTCCTGTTATAATTCAGCATTAGTTAGGGTTCTTGGTTGTTAACAGAAGAAACCAAGTTGATTAACTTAAGCAGAAAATAAATTTATTGGATGGGTATTGGTAGCTCTTAAAATCTACAAGAAGGCTAATGGAACAGTCTTGAGCACACACAACAGGAGGCAAGAGTTCGCCAAGGTCCTACAACGGGAGTCGTAGGCTTGGGTTGCTGCTTCTGACCTCACGCTCTTAGACACTACTGCTCCTAGAAACTTGCCATCACGAGAATGTCTTCCTGATAATCTCTGATTGATCCTTGACTTTTAACTCAGAGTTAAACCCTGTATGGAAGCCTCTGATGGGCTGTACTTAGGTCACATGCCCTTTCTCTAGCTGCTAGGAAAGTAGGAAGAGCAATTATGTAGCCTCTTTGGCTTCCACAAGAAGGAGGCCTGTCTTCCACATAATTTGAGATTTCTTCTCCCAGTAGGAGAGTGCTTGGATGCTGGTTGGCCCCATGTGACAAGTATCTACCATGTTCTTTGGCTTTTGAGCCTGGCTCCCAAAGACATTTGTTATCCAAAACTGACCTCCTTTGGTTTCCTAGTGAGGCCTGAGGGACTAAGAAATTTTCTTGGTCACTCTTGGGAACATCCATCTCTTGAATCCTTGATTGGTCTCTTCCAACTCCATCCCTGAAAATTGGATACCATTTCAGTTTGGGTGAAAAGAGATGCAACTACCTAATTATAAATAAGATTCCTTCTTTCTCTGAGAGATTTATGCCAGGATAAATCTTATTGTCTTATACCGTGGGCAGGGGTGGAAGGGGCCACATAGTTAATCTCTCCAACTTTTCCAGTTTTTCCCTGCTTTAACAAATGACATAAATCTTCCTCTCATTGGTTAGGTCCAAGTTAAAGATCTCAAAGCCTTCCTACCTTGCCCCCACCTTTGTTCTTTCTCTCCTCCTCTCTCTTTTTCTTTCTTGATCCTTTGGTGGATGTAATATGGATTGTGTTGGAATCCATCCTAGAATCAGAGGGGAGGTTGGGGAACCTGCATGGACATGTGGGTTTTGAGCCTCTAAAATTCCAATGACATTTGTACTGATTTACTCTAATGAGAAAATTTGGGAAGACCAGACCTATAATCCAACTTTCAGCCCAAGGCTTGAAAGGGTACATAGAGCCCAGACTTCAAAGCCTCATCACCATGTGCAATTTCAATGTCACAGCACATGGCATTATCAAGTAGCAATTATTCATGACCTTTAACTCTGCTTCTCTTCCTTCCTTTTCCTTTCCCCTCTCCCTAGGGGACAGTGACCCAGAGCCACATTCCTTCATTATCAGGCTTCCTTCTGCAGACAGAGCAGGTCCATTTCAGGACACTGATTTGTGTGAAAGTTCTCCTGGGCTGGTGGCAACTCTGTTCTCAGAAGCTTATCTTCTAGCACTTGCTTTTCCAAAGGCCAAGGCTTAGGCAGGAGGATACAAGAGGCGAACCAAGCGCATGTGAAATACAGTGTTATGTGGAGACTCACAGCCCACTCAGGGATTAGAGTGGGAATGAAATGAATGTTGCTTGAACCCCTCGTCTGCAATTTGTAAGAGATAAACTAATATGAGCAACTTACCTTTCACCCCGCCATTCTCAGTTTTATTTGTCACACCCCTTTTATTTCCTACTTTGGGTCTAATCAGCTATGGCTCAGGTGGGGTGACCAGGTGGAGTAACCATCACTTACAGCTATGTCCTAAACAGAAGCTGTGCACAGGACAGTGTCATTGCAAGAGGGTATGGGGCAACCTGGAGATCGTGGCTGCTGTCTCTCTTAGATGTTAGGATTTTATAGAGGGATGGAGGTGGCTGCATGCGTGTGTGTAAACCCACATGTGAATGTATGTGAGAGGGAGTGTGTATTTGTTGGGTCCTCATGTTTGCTTCAGATGGATGCCTG